>JALMQS010000189.1:2777648-2832006 GCA_024734495.1 Forficula auricularia
AAAAAAAAAAAAAAAAAAAAAAAAAAATTTCTATGGAATCTTCCAAATATTGTTGGACCATTAGATTAAGTGTTAAAAACTAAGATGATTTTGTATATTGCACTTGTTTGTATAATGTCATGTTCCATTTGAAAAAATTTAGTATTAACAAATTATTGATTTTCAGAAATAAACGAATATTATGTTCATCCTGGATATAAAATTTGAATTTTTATGATTAAGTAAGATTGTTTAATGTCTAATTAAGAGTTCTGATTGATCAAATCTATTCTATAAACAATAGTTTAATTATTATTAATTTTTAAAGATGAACGCTAAATTGGTAGATTTTACAAACTATTAAATAATAAATTTTAGACATCAAATTCATTGTACAAAATCATCTTAGTTGTTGACACTTAATCTAATGATGCAAAAATATTTGGGGGGTTCCATAGAAAATAAGAAAGTTTATAGCGATTGCGGCAAAGCAGAAAGTGTCCAAAAGTTGTTCATAATTTATTTAAAAATACCATATTCCAAAACATAAATATGTCAAAGTTCAAAATTTTCTCTCTACTCCTTCCATGAAAACTTTTAATGAACGAGTTCTGTGGAACACCTTGTATATTTCTGAGGTTGATTTTAAAATATAAAAGTGTTTTATAGACAAAAAAGTTAACGTTAGAGTTAGATACAATCAAGGTGAGGAGAAAGTGAATTGTAAAAAATCGAGTTAGGGTAGCGTTGTCAACGGCGAATCCTGCTCAAATTCATTGAACAATACTAGTCCCAAGATAGGGAACTGTGGAAACTAAGCAATTGTAGATAATGACAAAATTTAGCATAAATGTTTGTATTAATAAGTTGAATTTATGTGCAAAGTTTCATCTTTCTAGCCCCAAAACCATTCACATGCCAAAAATTGCCAAATCATCAAAATACACAAAGTACACACTGTAAAGTTTTTCCCATTTTCTCAAAATTTTGGTATAATACACTCACTGGTATCAAAAATGCAGCATCTCAATTTTTTAGTTTTTTTTTTGTATTACAATACTAATTCATTTTTGAGATAAGATAAATAATTATTTATTTCATTCCAATGATTATTTTATTTATTTTTATGAACATTTGAAGTAAAATGATATCCCAGTTATATTTTCACACAATTTAGCAGAAATGTTTGTATAAGCTGAAACTTGAGTGCCAAGTTTCATCTTTCTAGCCCCGAAAATTTCACAAGTACTCTTACTGTAAAGTGTTTCACAGGTTCCTTCAATTTTATTTAAAAATAACATTTTAATTTATAAATATACTTAGGCATTGGTGAATTTTCAACCAGGGGATGATGTTCATTGAAGTACCCTTCATTTTTTGAAATTTTATTTTAATCTTCGCTTTTATTTTTGCAAATTTCATCAAATACGACATCATTTTCGTTATTTGTCAAATTTAACATTTTTTAAAAATATATTTTAAATTAATTCTTGTGACTTAAACTCCACAGTCTCTGAGATGGAAATCGACCATCTTTCACAATGAATCACTCTGTCCCATAAGAAAATCTTAAATTTCTCCTAATTCTATTGCTTTAAGCAAGCTTTGACTTGTCTATACTATTAGTTATTTCCGATCTTATATATTGAGAGTTCTTAGAAATGGATTAGTATAGAAATTCCCGAATCCTCTTTATTTATTTCTTTTCCGTATTATTTCTATTTTAATAGTTCCTCAGCGAGAACAATTTTTATTCGATTAAAACTCGTCTCGACTTGTCTTTGAGATGCTTGAACTAGAAGATATACAAGGCAGAGTCCCTGACTTCAAACCTTCTAAGCGCACCCTTTTTGGAAAAATAATTCATTTTAATTGCCCCTTGAAACTATCCAACAATTTTATTTCATTTCGAGAACCAATATACTTTTCACAACAAAAATAATATTTTCTATAGAAATATTTGAAATAACCGATAATAATTTGAAAATTTAAAGATCTCAAATTTTGAAGTCGAAGTTATATATTAATCGAATGTTTCCTACATTTGATTCAAACGCTTAGTTATATATTAATGAAAATACACTAAATGTTTGACATTTTAGGGATACGCCGCATCCAAAGCATCCTTGGACCGCACGTCCCTGATACTTAGGGATATTTTTTATTAGATCTAAATTTTTTGCTGTATAAAACTTTTTTGAAATTAGTTCTACTCATCTTATTTTACTTGTATATTGATATTCCTTAAGGATTTTTAGTATGCTTAATGAAGTTTATTTTATTATTTTAGTTAAGGAATTCTTTATCATAAGTACGTAAGGGCGGGGGGGGGGGGGGGAGCATTTCCAAAAGAATTCTGATAATTAATTTTAAGGGAAAACAAATCAATCAATAAATTCTTTCTTTTTTTTTTTATTTACGAAATGTAATTTCACGCTGAAGGAGTTTGAATTAATGAAAAATCTTTTATATATTAGGCATAATTGGATCTCTATCAATATAAAAAAATGTTGATTGATGTAATAATAATTAATCAACTCAAAGTCTTTATACTTTTAATGTAAGAGTTCTCTCATTGAAAAACTCAATTCTATTTAGCAATTGCTGCGAAAAGATTTACAAACATCTTTTGATGTAATACACAACATATTTCAGAAACTTTGATGAGTTTTTGTTTTTTAACCGACTTCAAAAAAGGAGGAGGTTCTCAATTCTACTGATTTTTTTTTTTTTGTGTCTATGTTACCTGATATCTTCGCCAATTGTGAACCGATTTTGATGATTTTTTTGCATTGGGTTCAGTCTAGTACCCGATTTTTTTCATTGGTATTGTACCTTTTTTGCTATGTTTGTCTAGGCATAACTTCTTTGTTTATGAACCGATTTTGATGATTCTCTTGTTAAATGGAAAGGGGGTATCTTAGGGGTGGTACCATATTAATTTGGTTAAAGTTCTGAAGATATGATCAATGACGAAATAACGTAAATCTCCAATTCTTATGACCAAATAATCGGAATTATAATAAATAAAATCTTTTATAAAAAAATCTTAAAACATTCATTTAAAACACAAACGTTTCGAGAGAATTTCTCTATTTATGAATTTTATTATCATGTTCTGATTCATTCGCCCGACTCTTTCTCTTAGGAGATTCATGCAAGGTATTATATGTATTAAGTCACTATAGTCACTATTAATAACATTAATAACATCACTAAAAAAGAAAAATAAAAATAATTTTTATAAAAAAAATAAAACCGACTTCAAAAAAATTAAATGCAACAAATAAAATAATAAGAACTCAAAAATAAAATAAAATACGCTAAATGATATAAAATAATTATCTAATTTAGTTACAGCTAAACGACGAAATATTAACATGAAATCCCTTTTGGAAGTCGGTGCCAAACATATACATTTTATGAATCGCACTCGACGGATCTTACTTAGTACGCTCGCTTATATAGTTTGTTTGGCACCGACTTCAAAAAGAGATTTCATGTTAATATTTCGTCGTTTATTTGTAACTAAATTAGATCATTATTTTATATCTTTTAGAGTATTTTGTTTTATTTTTGAGTTCTTATTATTTTATTTGTTGAATTTAATTTTTTTGAAGTCGGTTTTATTTTTTTCATATAAGTAAAATTAAAAAAAAAACACTGAAATTAAAAATTAAAACTTTTTCAAGACTCATGAAGCTTTCTGCAAGTCGTCGCCTTAATAAGAAATCTGCCCATCTCCACTTTTTGAGATGATATTTTCTGCCATTTTTGCAATAACATTTAAGTCATCCTTGGATAAATTTGACCATCAGTGAATTATTTTTTTATTTTTTTATTTGGCTTTGGACCTAAGCCATTTAGCCATGCTCAACAATAACATTTAAACAATTTTTTACATTTTAATATATTATTATAAATACTAAAAAAATTATACCGGTTAAGTTTTAAAACGTATCATATCAGCGTTTATCCGACTTGACAAATGACGTAAATAAATAGTCTTTGTTTTCTCCTGTAACATTTTGCAAAGTAGAGAGCTTATGAGCTCCATAGCTGAAACTTTGCACAGAGGTTTAGCTTATTAATTATAACTTGTGTGTCAAATTTGGCTCACACGTCTTCGCTGTAAATAGGATAACAATCGAATCAACACTTTCCCCCAACTCATTGATTCCTATGACTAGTACCTTATCTCTGAACAAGACCTTAAATTTTTTTCACTTCTGCTTCTTTTTTCGATGCAGGAACCAACTTTGGCCTGTAGGAGTTGCACCTTCTTGATGTAGCTCCTCTCGTATCAATATCATATAAATAAATAAAATTTTGGTGGTCTAATCGTGCCCATAGTTTAATATTGTTAATAAAATACCAAAGCTGTCCAATACATAGGGAATATAAAATTTTCCATTTGGTTAATTGTATTCTAAAAGTTGACAAACACTTTCCAAATTAAAATAGTTGTTTGTAATCAATTCACTTAATCAAGTTTATAGTCTATCCACGCGATAATGTTATTTAACTCGTCTACGATTCCCATTTAATCATCACCCGGACAATTATCGAGAACTCAATTTAAATTCAATGTTAATACAACTGGAACTCTCTCACACCCTTTGACCGAACAGGACTAGATTTCGCAAAGTCGCCTTTAAAGATCTTACAGAAATTAGTTGAAAATATTTTATTTTGCCAAAAATAGCCGAGTTGTTGATTCATAAAGAGAAATCAATGAGGTTGTCTTCTGCTTGATGCAAATAAACATATATTATATACAACGAATATATATATATATATATATATCAGTAGCGTGTGGTCCATGGATGCTGTGGATGCTGCGATTCCCTAAAATTTCAAAACGTCAAGAGTATTTTCATACCGAGTTACAAAAATCTAATGTTAGATTAGAAAAATAAGATAAAATTATGCGTTTATCGATAAATTTTACAAAAAAGTGTGTGTGTGATTTCTATATTTTTCGAAAGACAATTACAAAAGTTTTTCATTAGGAAACCGATAGTACAAGTTATACGATTCTAGTCGGCTGATACTGGTGAGGATTTTGGAAAGATGTATAGTAGGGTTCCTTATGTATTGTCGATAGGGTTTCATTTTTTGCAGACATACCGTGGACCCTGAAATTTACGCTGTATTTAAAAAGACTAGGTAACTATATGTTAAATAATCGGTGTCCCATCATAATTTTATTTAATTCAACCAATTCAAAACTCTTCTCTTTAGTTCGTTTCGAAATAAAATAAAATTTTAAAAATTGAAGAATTATATTTTGGACAGCATCCACTGGTTGAAATGCCACAGCCCGCTACTGATATATAATATATATCAGTAGCGGGAGAGTGACATTTCAACCATTATATATTATATAATTTATTTTTAAGAGACTATAGTTTAGATTTTAGAAGGTTTGACTTTAATCATCAGTCTTTTTTAATTATAATAAATATTTTATCTGTTATTTCTCATTACGAATTGATTCAAATACCCGATAGGATGTTTTCGTTTTATTGTAATAGTGAGCAGGTCACTCGACAAACTAATCAACAGAAATTACTGTCTATATGAAATTGCTAGAAACCCGATAATGAGGATTTCCAAAAACGTTATGAAAATTTTATAAGAGTTCAAATTGCTGATAGAACTATACTTTTAATTTCAATATAAATCACAGGAGTTTGTCATTTACTAGATCCGAGATGGAATGGATTATTTTTAATTATATATCAAAAGGGTTGATAAAAATAATCCATTCCATCTCGAATCTAGTAGATGACCGCTTCTTATGATTACCTTTGAAATTTAAAGTTTGCTTCTATTGGCAATATTAACTCTTATTTATTCAATTTTGAAAAAACATTCAAATTTTAAAATAGTTCAAAATTCGAATCACTAAATTATCATTTTTTAAACTCTATCTTTTTAAATTTAAAATGACTAGAACGCGAAATTTTACAAATGAAGATTTTAATCTAAGAGTGAATTCTTTAGATCGAAGCATCCCTAGTAGCAAAATGTTTCAAATTATATAGTAACTATATAGGGGTTATATAGATTCTCGAAATCTATATAGGCACTATATAGCTGCTATATAGTTTGAAACATTGTGCTACTAGAGATATGTCAGAGGAATTCACCTTCAGATAGCCAATTGACACGGATTGCTAATTTTGGCAATCAGGTTCGATTTGCAAAATTGTGAAACATCCCTTATTCTGACATATAATTAAAAATAAATTATTCCATCTCGGATCTAGAAGTTGAAATCCTCTTGTGATTTAAAAAAAAATTCTTTTTATATTTTATATTATCAATATTCAATTATATCATCCAGAAACAGAGAATCCTATATATTTTTCAATATCAATAAAGATTTTTAAGAAAAACAAAGTAAATTTAGAAAACTAAATAAAACTTTCTGTTAAGATAAAATTCAATTAATTTTATGAATATTAATAACTTTACGATAAATTAAATATAGATATAGAATACACATAAATTTAAAAATTTATTCAATAGTATTTTACAGATCGTAGCACAGTTTTTAATTTCTAAGGAATAAATTAAAACTTATTTATCTTTTCCTTTTAATAACATTTGTTTAATTTATTTGAATTAAAGTTTGAAGGATTTCATTATTCTTAAATAAATATTATTTCTCGTGGATATTTAATGGAATTTTAATAAAAATTTATCTTTTTTTTTCTCAAAAACTATTATAAATTTAAATTAAACTTCATTTTTTATTCAAATCTTCTTTACTTTACGAGCTACAGACAGATAGACACTAAAAATATCAAGTAATACATTCGTTTGACTTTTGTACCAAACTATAAAAAGGTTTGACCTTTAATCTAGGTGTACGCTAAAGTCTATTTATTAGAACCCACTTAAATATATCCCCCCTCAAAAACTACATTCCATCATTAATGCTACCTACTAAAACGAGCATTAAATATTTTGTGAATAATAATGAAAAACTCAAGCTGTAAGGTCAGGTGGGGTAAGTGGGGCCGGGGGCAACTGGGGCCGGGGGCAACTGGGCCAGGGGTCCTGTAACCCCAGAGCTTTTTAATTTTACCGCATTTTTTTAGCGCAATTCACTTTTTCATATTGGTGGGAAATTTTCAGTGTTCCTGAATTAGATAAATTTCTTTAAGTTTATTTTATACTTAAGTACTTAGTTAAGTTAATTACTTATTTACTTATTTACCTAGTTATGTGCTTACCTAGTTGCCTTACCCAGTTCCTTGAAAATATTGAGACTTAAGTAAGTACTTAATTAAGGCTTTCTTAAGCATAGAGAACTTATTTAACTTTATTTCAATGGGTAAAATGAAATTATTTTGTTTAGTTGCTTGATTTATGATACTTTTTTTGTATTTTCTGTAATAAAAATCGATTTTAAAAATTATACTTGGCGTTTAAACTTATCTACCTTAAAAAATTCAATAGAATATAAAAAAATAGAGGTCTTGCTGCAACTGGGCCAGCCTAGTCAGGGCCCAATTACCCCGAATCGCTTACATCTTTGATTATTTTTAATCCATATACAAATGAGACTAATTCTACCTAAAGCCAGGGCCTTGAGGGATAGGGGAACATGTTCAACTGCTCAAAAGATGTTAAAAATTAAAAAAATAGCAAATAGGCTGGGCTCGTCCAATTACCCCACAACGCATTTAACTGGGCCAACCGCAAAACTTTACATTCAACTTAAGATAATTCCAAAATTTTGAATAATAAAAAGTTGAAAGTATCATGATTATTTGAAGAAAATTTCATCTTTCAATTAATATAGTCACGAGATCTATAAATTGTGAGGAAGGAAAAATATGGAGTACTATCCTTGGGAAAACAAAAGAAGCTGGCCCAGTTACCCCACCTGACCTTATGTTAAAACAATTTCCGAGATAAAGGTCCCGGAAAATCGAAAATTTGGGTACTCACTGATTTATTATCAACATCTATGTACTATAGAGTTTTTGCAGTAGACGTAGAAACTTGAAATTACACAGTCATTTTCCAATTGTCCAAAAATGGGCAAGAGCTGACTCGTATACCGAGAATTCATCTTATATCTACCAAAAAACCATATTATATCGAATTCTTATTTGAAGTTCATAACGAGAGAAATGAATTTTGTCGTTTGGTGATACCCGAGGGGTGAACCGCGACCTAATATGCTGTACACCTACTTCCACTTTTACTTCCAAATATTTCCAAGTACTTCCAAATATTTCCAAGTACTTCCAAATATTTCCAGGCACTTTCAAATATTTCCAAGTACTTCCAAAATACTTCTAAAGAGGTGTACACCTACTTCCAATTGCGGATCATCCCTCGGTGATACCGTTAAGTACCAAAATCATATAAAATGGGTACTGTGACGCTCTCCTACACCGACATTAAAGTTATATAAATTTAAAAAAATTCAGCTTAATTCTACTCAATGAGATTGTTTCAGGGACATACACATATTATCAGAAAATTTTATTTTATTTTATTTTATTTTCAACTACACAATAAATTCTACATGCCTCAAAATAATCATTCGATTAAAATTTTAAAACGATTTTTTATTTGAGAGGAAATGAATACCTACTTATTAAAAAGTAAATTTCAAGTTTGTATCTTAGTTTACTATTTACAATATTCTGACAGACATGCGGACAAGGAGACAAATAGATATTGTATCGACACTAATAAGGCACAGTGTACGTTTAAGCGGAACCTTCACAAAAGTAGAAAGATTTCTTAATTTGGTTTAGAGGGGATTCTGCAAGAAAATTACCTTGAATCCAGGAATAAAAGTGATAAGAGATGCCCGCTTGCTGTCATTATCTAATTTTGAGCCCGTATCATGAAACTTGCGATGGATAGTATCCTGTCAAATGCAATGTCTTTCCAGACAGAACTCGATGAAATAAATTATTAATCAATATTTCAATCTAATATACAGTTGTCTGAATTTGACTTATAATCTATATAGATGTATATATTAGGATAATTTTTTAAAGCAACTAAAAAAACATGTTCACCCAAGAATAGCTCTTAATTTTAATATTAAGATGGTCAATAAGTCTTTCCATTTGTATAACACAGAAATAGTGTATACTTTTCTTTAAATTATTCCAATTTACAGGTGTTTTACTATATCAGATTCTATTTAGAATCATTTTGTAGAGGGTCAAATTTCCCTGAAAAATGTCTAATTGACATTAATTTTAAATCAAATACATAGCTTAAGATTTTTTTTCACATGAAGAGCTTTATGGTGTGAATAATGATTATTTAATATGAAAAATAAATGATCTTTGCTGACT
Source organism: Forficula auricularia (assembly GCA_024734495.1). NCBI lineage: Eukaryota > Metazoa > Arthropoda > Insecta > Dermaptera > Forficulidae > Forficula > Forficula auricularia. The sequence continues at coordinate 2,786,972 of JALMQS010000189.1, forward strand.
CCTATACACTACACTCAGTCACACATTTACACACATTGTAATCAGTTTTTTAAAAAGTTTTTGAATGAATATTTGACAAATAAATCAAGTTATAGATAAAATTTACCGAAAAATCAATTTTGATGACTTATTCTTTTTAATTTGTTTTAAAATTAATATCAAATAGACATTTTTGAAGGAAATTTCATCCCCTACAAAATGAGTCTAAACAGAATCTGATATAGTAAAACACCAGTAAATGTAAATTTAAAGAAAAGTATTCACTATTCGTTTGTTATTCGAATGGAACACTTATTGACCATTGAATGACCTTTTAATATAAAAATTAAGAATTCTTTTTGGGTGGAAATTTTTTTTTCGACATATACTACAAGATTCATGAGTATAAATATAAAAAAAAAGCTAATGAGGCCATCCACATGACTTTACCATACACCTGGTCCCCCTCTTATATTGAATATTTAATAAAATAATTAATGATTATTTACGACGAACCCCCCTTTAATTTTGGGCCCATTACCAATTAATATCTCTTTTTATTTATGAGACTTATTCTATTAGAAATATCAGCTTTCTTCGATTTTTGTTGAAAACATTTTTAACTCACCCTCCCATCTTTTTGATCACTATCAATTTCACATATTGAGTGATTTTCATAAGGTTGTATATAGAGTGCATATGCGAAAATCTGTACAAATCGATTAAATGGCTTAGAACTAATCTTGATAGTATACATGATGAATTGCTTTAACAACATAAGATATTAATAATATATTATAATAAATATTAAATTTCAATTAAAAAACCAATTTACTCAAATATGCCAGTATAATGAATATTTTATTTTCGGCATATAATTAATATATAATGAAAACAGAGCGAGAGGGATAGCTTTTTAATATGGAGTCCAACACAGCCCCTCCAAATTACTCTTGCGCCAGCATTTAATACTTATTGATTACTCATTGAGTTTTTTTATTAAGTTCCTACTCCGAAGAAACGCATGAAGAAGATCAGCCAAGAGGGCGTTCCGTTCATGAGTAAACAATCGGCTTATCCTTATTATATAAACTGATATAAGATAAAGCGAAATACTTAAGTATGAATGAAATAAGATCAATATTTATGTTAAATAGCATTTCTAAAAAAATATTTAATATTTTGGTAGTTTAAGTATTAAAAGTAGAATCTAGCTGGATATGCTCCCATCAGGTGGTTTTCACTCAACAGGCTTTGATGATTATCACTTAAAAATTTCTTCAGAATTAGAAGCTGAACGACGTGAATAAATCAGGAAATTTCAGACAATTTTCTAATTTCACAATGGGTGGTCCAACTTAAAAGTATCTTCTAGACAGGATTGTCCAACCTTTTGGCTTACACGGGCCGCATTTGAACTAAAAGCAAATGCCTCGGGCCGCAGATAAAATATCCTAATTCTATTGATATTAAAAAAAAGGAGTTAATAATGTAGAATAATGATATCCACCATGACAAAGAGGCAAAAATATATTTAAAATATTTATCAGGAATAGTAGGGAATTTGATAAAATTAAAAACAGAGATTTTTTTAAAGAGCCAGTCGTTTCGTCAATTTATTTTGACTTCATCAGTGGCTACAAAATTGACAAAACGTATGACCCATTTAAAAAAAAACTATGTTTTTAATTTTATCCAATTCTCTACTATTCCTGTAAAAAATTTACTATTGATATGAATGATGTAACATTATCTTAAAAATATTTATTTATTAAAAATTCTTCCAGAACTTAAGTGACTTGATTTAAATTTTTTCGTTAAATTGAAGGGTTGTTTTTGTCACAAATATAATAAAAGAATAATTTCAATAATTATTTGAATTATTTAATTGATAACTATACAGTTTCGGTCACCACTGGTTGACCATCTTCAGTAGTTCTAAAATTGAAATGAAACATTTTATTTACATTTTTTCTTTTTATAGAGAATTATATAACACAAAAAAATTTACAATAGTTTGAAATCATACATACTATCACGTTCAAGAACCGGAATTTGTCATTTCACATGAAACATTCATTCCCAAATCTTCAATACATATACATCACACAATTCATTACAATCACACACACACATATATATATAGCAACAATTTATAATAACGTTTATCACTGAACCAGAAACTATTTTGAATTAATGATTATATTAAATATTATTTTCAATTTTATTTTTTTCCTAATTATCTCGTTGCGTAGTTAATTATTAATCAATTAAAAAAACCCATTATAAATTATCTGTTCCAGAAATACATTATAAGTTAATTTATTCTTTATTTTTTATTTTTTATTAATGAAATATCAAAATATACATCTCCTTATTACATTTTTCTTATAAAATTAATACCTGTTTAATCAACATACTAAATCAAATCAACACTTTCACAACAATGACACAATGAGACTGTAGCATTCTGATATGTTTTCCGAATCCATTTTGAAATTTACACATTCATCGATATCTTTCAATATATAATATTGTGACAAAAACAACCCTTCAATTTAACAAAAAAAAAAAAAAAAAAAATAATAATATTTATATCTAATAAAAAATGAAGTCAAAATATGACAAAATTGGGATTATTTTTTCGAAAATCTTGATATATATTTTTCACATTCGAAATCTAAAATCTGCCCTTTTATTTTTAGAAAATTTTTGCGGAGATTGTCCAATTTCTTTTTATTTTAAAAACAAAAAAAAAAAATTAGGTCAAATTCTATCAGATGTTTTCCAGTAAGTATATAAAAATCTTAATGTTTTAAAGAAATTTATAATTTTATGTCGGGCCGCATTCAATGCAGTGTTAGGCCGCATGCGGGCCGCAGGCCACGAGTTGGCAGCCCTGTTCTAGATCTAGATTTTAGACCATCAACCTAACGACCAAACCTCAACGCAAAAACGAGCCTTGTGAATATATTTAATGACATAATCTTGTATATATAACGAATATAAATATGAAAATATGTATATGTTGAGACTATGGTTTCAAAAGTTTGACCTTCATCATCATCATTTATAATTAAAAATATTCAATCTGTTATTTCTCATGAGTTAAAATACCCGATTGGATGTAGGTAAATTCATTTTGTTGTAAAAGTAAGCAGGTCACTTCAAAAACGATTTTCAATTTATATACCATATATTATAGGTATAGGTTTATTTGCATCAAGCAGGAGGCAACCACTTTGATTTCTTCTTATGAATCAACAATAAATTCTACTATTCTCGGCAAATTAAATCTTTTCAATAATCTAAGGTATACAAGGTTTCAGGGCCTAATTCTGGGAAAATTTTCAAATGCTTGTTAAAGTCCTTTTATAAATGGTTGAAGTGTTATGCATTCTCATGAAAATATTGCATTAAAAATGTCTAAACTTTTGGTTTCAACCGAATTTCCTCCTTTAAAAATAACTCAAAGCACCAAAGGATCCACAAGAAAGCTTTTTGCTTTGCAAATCTTTTCAAACAAACTTATTTAACTTTTCTAAAGACAGGATTTTTTGTATTCTTAGAAATCAGGGAGCATGTAATTTGTAATAAATACTCAAAATTAAAATAAAATAATAATCACGGTCATAAGATCTGTGCTTTTGAGAAAATGAAGAAAAAATAATAAATAAATGAAAGCCTTGAACCAAAACTTTACTTTGATATTCCAATGGCTAATTAAGATCTCCGAGACTATAATTATTATCTAAAAACTCACATATTAATGGCTGATAATCGTCTTATTGTAACCAGATAACTCCAAAACGTGCATTTCTGGTCAAAATTCAAATTAGAATTTAAACTTACTTTGTTTAAGTACCTAAATGTAATTGGAATTTAGGGAAAAAACGATTGCTATGCTTAGACTTAAGTTTGTCAATTTCCTTTTTCGTGGGGCTTAAAACAAGATCACTCAGTATTAAGAAGACAGGATTAAAATGAAAATTAACAAAAACAAGGCTAAGGTATCTTGGTTGTAAGAAAAAGAACAAAAGAAGCACAAAATTTCATGAAAATAATAAATAAATTTTGCTAATCCTTCAAGCGTTATTTTTCTATCAAAATGAATGCAAATATTCAAACCTGACTTAAAAGTATTCAGCCGAGGGGTGAACCGCGACCTAATATCGTATAAATCTACTTCCACTTCCACTTCCACTAGAAGATAATAGATGAAGGAGCATTATCTAATGAATTCCAAAATAATTCCACATAATTCCAAAGACGTGTACACCTAATTCCAATCGCGGTTCACCCTTCGTATTCATCTAACCAATATAAAAATAGCGTAGCATCTTTAGTAGACACACAATGACTTAATTACTTTGGATTTTTAACAAAACAACATTAAAATAAATTTGAGAATTATAGGGACGAGTTCAAAATTACTTCAAAAACAAGAATTAACAAAGATTAATTTTTCTTTTTGAAATTATTTTCTTTTCAACCCTATGCATTTTGAATTGTATTTTTAAATCATGGACATGAATATTTAAATATTAAAATAAATCTAAAGCAATATTAAATGTCTTATCAAACAAAATATTTTCAATTAATATTAAATGTATATTACGTAAAAATAAATGTATTCTCTTTCATTTTATTTTTCAAATACCCAAATTTAAATAAAAATTCCATTAGCAAAAATTGTTAACTGGTTTTAAGTTTAAAAATATTTTCAAACAAACTTGTTTTTTTTTAGAGATACGATTTTTATAAAAATTAAAGACAACAAAAACGATAGGAGTTTTATAAATAATGAAAAGTCTTTTTTTGGCAAAATTTTTTGGATATTTGGAAGCAAAAAATAAGTACCTTTGGTTAGCCAATTTGAACCTGGAGGCGGGTCTCTTGCTAGCCTCCTCTAATCCCCATCCATCCCACTGATCCCTGGTTACCAAAAAAAGAATTTAGTTTTTTTGATTTTAAGTCGCTTCTTCCATGTTGTCAGTAGAGGTTATCATTAATGGCCAAACTATAAAAAATGAATGCAAAAAGGTTATTCCTCTAGTATTTGATAAGAATCAATCGTTACATTTGATTTTAAGCCGATTACTTCAAGTCTTCAGCAATGGTACCAATAATAATCGAAGCGTCAAAAATCCAATGTAGAGAATTGTTATTCCTCAAGTATTAGATGAGAATATTTTTGATTTTTAACCGACTTCAAAAAAGGAGGAGGTTCTCAATTCGACGGAATTTTTTTTTGTGTCTATGTTACCTGATATCTTCGCCAATTGTGAACCGATTTTGATGATTTTTTGCATTGGGTTCAGTATAGTTTCTGATTGGTCACGTTTTTTCATTGATATTGGACCTTTTTTTGTTATGTTTGTTCAGGCATATCTTCTTTGTTTATGAACCGATTTTAATGATTCTTTCTGCGTTTGGATCAGTATAGCTCCAAGATGGTCAAGATACCTAACTATTTATTTATTTATTTATTTTATGTATATTCAGCGATAACTTTTTGCCACGTGGACCGATTTCGATGATTCTTTTTTATTGGAACCCCCTTTCCTTAGGGGTGGTTCCATATTAATTTGGTCAAGTTCTGATGATATTATCAATGACGAAATTCTTATGAGCAAATAATCGAAATTATAATAAATAAATCTTTTTTAAAAAAAAATCTTAAAACAATAATTTAAAACTCCCAAACGTTTCGAGAGAATTTCTCTAATTATGAATTGAATTTTATTGTCATTTTCTGATTCATTCGCCCGAGGCTTTCTCTTCCGAGATGTATACAACATATTATCTTAAGTCACAATTAATAACATCACTAAAAAGAAAAAAATAAAAATAATTTTTATAAAAAAAAAAATAAAACCGACTTCAAAAAAATTAAATGCAACAAATAAAATATTAAGAACTAAAAAATCAAATAAAATGCACTAAAAGGTATAAAATAATTATCTAATTTAGTTATAACTAAACGACGATATATTAACATGAAATCACTTTTTGAAGTCGGTTCTAAACAAATTATATAAGCCAGCTTACCCGTCAAACGTACTAAGTAAGATCCGTCGAGTTCGATTCATAAAATGTATATGTTTGGCACCGACTTCCAAAAGAGATTTCATGTTAATATTTCGTCGTTTACCTGTAACTAAATTAGATAATTATTTTATATCATTTAGCGTATTTTATTTTATTTTTGAGTTCTTATTATTTTATTTGTTGAATTTAATTTTTTTGAAGTCGGTTTTATTTTTTTTATAAAAATTATAAGTCAACATGTGGACTGCAAATAGCCAGTGATATCTGATTAGTGATTAATAATAAAGGAATAAACATATTAATATTTTAAATGACTTTGCATAAAGTTTACCAGCGATGCAGTTTATTTTAGATATGCTTTTGCATTACTTTACTTATTCTATATAAATGAAAGTAAAAAATAGTTAATAAACTTTATTCTCTTTTTTCGCTTTTTATTTTAAGATTAAAAATTTTGAAGATTTTGTAAATTTTAATAAATAGCTGGTAAAATAAAAAAAAAAAGCATTGAAAATGAGCATATAATAGCCTTATTCGTTTTGGATGCCTTGGGCGCCCTTATGTCAGCCTCAAGTCACTAACCCATATTCGTTTAGGAATACCAACCGACTTGGTGTGCAAACGAATAGGGCTGGGGCACACCAAGTCGGTTGGTATTCCTATACGAATATAGGTTAGTGACTTGAGGCTGACATAAGGGCGCCCAAGGCATCCAAAACGAATAAAGCTAATGTTCCACGAAACGTGTTTGCTTTAAAACAAATTCTAGGTATGTGTATATTGTGCGTCAAATCTTTTGGTTACCCCTGACGCTTAGCTATAATCTAGTCGGGTATAGCGTTTTGGTTGCATATCCGATAGGCGTATTTATAAGAAAAAATTATCTACTGCTAAAAAGAAAGAGTATAATTCATTTGAACCTATTATAATGTCTTGTATTCATCTTTTTAGACTAATTTAAATTTCATTTTGATATTTAATTGAATATTATAGTTGATTTATTTATATATAAATATATATCCTTTTTAGAAGAAATAAATTACATAAATCTTGATGTGATGATGAAGCAATCGTTAAATTTTTCAAGTACAGGTAGAAATAAAATTGTGGTCAAAATCTCGGTGTATTATATTTATTTAGTCTTCCGCTGACGTTTAGAACCCTCAATGAATATATTTTTCCAGGATTCAACTATATTCAGTTATTGAGTAGCCTTTGCTCTAAAGAAGGATATCATCAAGGGTTGGAAACGTCGCCAAAATGATGCATAAATACATAATAATACCATTATAATCTTGACTGGTAGATATGACCATGTTTAATTAAAAGCGCAACACATATTTTATCCCAATTAATGCATGAAGAATATATTTATTTAATTATTTATTTAATTTTATTAATTTATTAAATGATTCTCTGAGACAGATGCTAATGAGTAAATCAGGATAGAATGTATACAAAATCGCGAAAATGTTGATTATTTTGTTAAGCATCGCCATTAAGTTTATACTCAGGTCTGAAAGGAGGGTTCTTAAAAATATCAATTTAACTAAAATTTATTTATTTATCAATAAAAATTAGTTTTTTTCTGAAAATGAAAAAAATAAAATATATAAAGTTAATATTTCTAAAGAAAAAAATATAGGATCAACAACTACTAATTCAGAGGTTTTAGAAATGATTTTTATTAAATGTCAAAAGGGATGATTTCGGACCCCAGGACCAAAACTACTATCCGGGCCAGTGGTTATTTTCTGAGGCGTCTATCGGATATAAATATACAATATCGTATATCATACTTTTTACTCTAAGATAGAACTTAAATATTGAAAAATTTCGCGGTCAAGTTATTATAATCTAAACATATGGCCCGGGTAACGTTTTTGTCCCTCCGCTTTAATCCCCGAGGGGATGAAATAAACAATTTTTTCTCATAATAAAAATTATGCCTAACACCTTGTTGTAAATCTTTCGTGTTTGGAAAAAATAAAACAACATTATGTATAATATATCGTGTGTTTAGCTTTTATTATCTTTTTTTTTAACAATTAACGCTTATACCAGTAGAAGATATATTGACCAGATTATTTTAACGAAGGTAATATATTTAGTCCAGATTATTTAGCTAATCGGAATCAAATATATACAAAATTGCGTAAATATTGGTTATTTGTTCAAACAGCCTAATTAAATATTTTTATGAGGACTCAAAGAACAGGACCTAAAAAAACGTTGATTTAAGTTCATTTTTACTTTACCATCAGGGTATGGTCAATTATTGTAATCGTGCATGAAAAAAGTGGTTTTTTCATTCTTTTTTTTGAAATATCTCAAAAACGGCTGAAACTATTTTGATTAAAAAAAATTGAGCGAAACCATGGTATTTCGGTCTACAAAACGCTCTAATAAGTGAACATCAAAAAAATTATATTTTTTGAGATAACAATTGTTTTGTCAAAATGTCTGTTTGTTAGTCTGTGCGTTACCAAATTTTCGTGGACGAGCAAGCTCAAAAACTAGTGTGAATATCGAAACCAAATTTCTTTTTTTTTTGTGTCTATGTTACCTCATATCTCCGCCAATTGTGAACCGATTTTGGAAATTTTTTTGCATTGGGTTCAGTCTACCTTCCGATTGGCCCCATTTTTTTCATAGGTATTAGACCTTTTTTGTTAGGTTTGTTTAGGCCTAACTTCTTTGTTTATGAACCGATTTCGATGATTCTTTTTTTTTATTGGAAAGGGGGTATCTTAGGGATGGTGCCATATTAATTTGGTCAAGTTCTGATGATAGGATCACTATTAATAACATCACTAAAAAGAGAAAAATAAAAATAATTTAAAAGAAAAAAATAAACAAGACTTCAAAAAAATTAAATGCAACAAATAAAATACACTAAAAGGTATAAAATAATTATTATCTTATTTAGTTACAACTAAACTACGAAATATTAACATGAAATTACTTTTGAAGTCGGTGCAAAACATATACCTTTTATGAATGGCACTCGATTGATCTTACTTAGTACATTTGGCGGGTACGCTCGCTTATAGGTAGAGTTAAAAAAAAATCCAGTCGAATAGAGAACCTCCTCCTTTTTTGAAGTCGGTTAAAAACTAGTGTGAATATCAAAACCAAATTTCACACGTAGTTTTTCTCCATTGAGATTAAGAGCTGATTAGATTTTGGTGCATATCGACCCAAAATTAAGGGGTGTGGAGGGGGAGGGGGTTAAAAATTAAAAAAACTAGGCCATTTGATCAAACTCAACCAAATGTTGTATACATAATCAGTGGGACCCCAGAAATCTAAAAATGCAAAAACTAACCCCCGAAATGGGAGAGGTGACGTGTAGGGTCAAAAAATGAAAATCTAGGCCCGTGTACCAAACTCAACCAAATTTTGTGTACATAATCAGTGGGACCCCAGAAGTCTAAAAATGCAAAAACTAGCCCCCTCACCTACATGATTATAAATAATTTTATTAAATTTTAAATATAAGTGAGGGGCCAGGTTGTATGGTAAAGCCAAGTGGATGGCCACATCAGAACACGTCAGCTTATTTTTTCTAATAATGCCAAGATAATATAATATTTTTATTTTATTTTTATTTATGTGAGGAAATAAAAATAAAAATTAAAAAAACAAGATTTATTAATTTCTTGTCATAACTTTTTTTTATCAATCTATAAAGTCAGACAAGAAGGAAATTAAATTAGATGCCGTGTGGATTTTATCGGCCGACACACCTGGGTGTGGGTGATATATTTATAGATAGCAAGATAATCTCTGTTTCATTTTAAGAGATTTTCTTTTTAAACGATCGATTAAAAAATTAATTTTCTTTTCTTATTTATTTTTTTAGCTCTTAAAGTGGCTTGTCTTGTCTCATAAATAGAAAACAAATTACTATCCATTTCTTTTAATTTGTCTTTCCATGTCGGTTTACTTGGTGTGCTCTTAGTAATAGTTAAAAGAGTTTACATTTGTCACAGCGAATGAGAGGTTGTTTACTCAAATTCACTTTCTCCCTTTCGACGGCTTAAAATAATATTCGCCTTAATTCAACAGTGAATAAATCATTCGACATTTTATGTTAATAAGACGAAAGAAAAAAGTTCTATTAAGTTGAAATATATACTTCGACATGAAAGAGTTTGGAAAAATACAGGGTAGAGGGAAATAATCAGGGAAAATATTTAAAAGATTGAAGTTAGATTAGGAAATAATCAAACAAATCTACAAATGTAATTTGATGATAATTTTATACTTTAAAATTTAATTTGATGGAGTAGCAGTCCAGAGTAATGAAAAGAAACAATTTCCATATAAAAGAGTTTATTGAAATATTGTTTTCAACCTTTTAGATAGCAGCGTTTTGGACCTTTCTTCTTCAGAATTTATAAGGATCAATAAAGAAACCATATGACAGCAAATAAATCTAATTTTCTTAGTGATGAAAATGCAAATAATTTTTTCAATTAAAATATCATAGTAAAGTAAAATTATTAACAAAGGCAAGTTAGTTTTTCAATTTTTAACTTTCTTGTATAATAAAGTTCTATACGGTACCTGATAAAAATTTCTTTCACTTCTACATAAATATTTGTGAGCCTTCTGTACACATATATACTATGGCATTCTAAAGTTAGTTATTTTCTGGATCTTCTGATGATGGGTTGACAGCCCGAAATATGTATATTGAGAAAGCTATCTCTCTCTTTATTATTTTTTACACGTGAAACAAGTGACCTAGTGAATAACTCAGTAAATAATAATTTTTCAAAAAATATTTTTATTTTTCATTTATTACTTCTTGTTTCCTCTACTAGAGTTTTTGTTGTTGTTATAATACATGAAAATTAATTTACATTTTGAAGAAGAAGCCGATGTCATCCGAAACGTAGGTTTTTTAAATGGTTTAAAACATTCTAATAAGATCATTTATTTGGAATTTGATAATTTAATTACCCCGATCTGAGCAATTCAATTGATTGAGAAAATACTTCATTTTATGAGATTTTTGTAAATTTTACTGGCTAATAGATTATTTTGGTTTTAGAGGGTGGATAATTATAATAGATTGCTCAATATGAGAATAAAAGTGATAGTTTTTTAAGACTGTAAAAGTTTAATGTTATAGCTTGAAATTCAATTGTCTTACTGTTAAAAATGCCAACTTTTCCCGATTAAATTATCGTAAAGTAGGTAAATTGGTTATCTAAGGCAAGTTAGTATTAAAAATTTTAAAAAAGAGGTTATTTTTTTAAATATAACGTTTATACAGTCTATATTTTCTCCAAAAATAAACTTTTAAAATTTAAAAGCCGAATCAAAGATCTTATTAGATACCTATTTTAAATTTCTTGTCAGAAAGGATCGCACTCTTGAGAATCAACCCCAAATGACAAACTAGGCTATACGGACAATCGGATTAACCAAACTACCTATTCTATGAAGGATTTCGTTTCTAGAACGCCAATCGGAAACCAAGTTCGAATCCCGAGGGAAGCAATCAATTCTGACATGAAATATGAAATTCATGAATAGAATCCAGATCTGCTACTCTCAGCAAAACAAAATCTTTTCAATTAAATAAAATATATCTAATAACAAGAATAAAAAGATCGTTTCGCTTAGTGTACTGAGGTTTTTATTGCAGTCTGAAACACGCGGGTCATGAATTGGCGAGAAACTTGTTTGTTTGATTCTTTCAAAAACTATTTATTTTTCTTTAAATCTACATGCGGTGATGACCAACACGTAAATTGGCATGCAAGTAGAAATAAATAACTTTTAATGACGTCGGGTGTCAGCTACGAAATTATATAATTATTTAAATATATTGTAACATTTATTACTTCCAATATACTATAGATTTATATTTATAGTAGTAATAGTGAGCCGTTTTTTAAGTGAGTTCAATTTTGAAAAAAATTCGTTAATGTCTGTTTTAGTTAGAAATATCATCAGTTATTTTCTGTAATTTCTGAAGATGGGTTGATAGCCCGAAATATATATATAGTGAAAAAATTTACATCTTTTATTTTTTTAATTTTTAACGTGAAACAAGTGACCTAGAAAACCTCATAGTAAATTAATATCTCATCAAATATTTATATATTTTTATCTTCAATCATCTTTTCATATTCATAATCACACAATCAATCAAAGGAGTTGAATATCTCCATAAATTTGTCCAAAGAAATTATATACCTATAAAAGTTTTTTATTTATTTATTTATTTGTTTGTTTTTTTATTATTTGGTAGGCTTCGGATACATAGTCTATTTATCCAGTGGGTATATAGTATGATTCTTTTTAACATGGGTAGTGAGGGACCCTGGTTTTTGTGCAGCGAGCAAGGCCTGAACTTGAGCCTCCCGCTCCATCATCGTCATCAAGACGGTGCAGAAGTGGTAGCTCTAACGTGCGTGGCTACTTGACTTCCCATATATATATATATATATATATATATATAAGTATAAAATGTATAAATTCATCAGGTATCAAGTGAATTAATGCAGAACGCGATTCGAAAATAATAAATGCAAATGAATCATTTTTTGAACAAAATGTTTTTATTTTCCAAATTTGAATTTACATATAAATAAATCTATTTTTTATCATATATGACATATTAATACCGTTTGAAAGAAAAAAAGATGCAACATCATCCAAGTAAAACTGATACTTAAAATTACGATCCTAAGTTGTAGAAAAAAAAGTGAAAAATAGTTTCTTTCCATAACAATATTAAATTTTGTTTGTTTTTTCTCTGCCCTGTAAAATTTCATTTTTGTGAGTTTACTCTCTAAGGCGACGAAATTTATTATTATTTGATTATTATAATAATTTGGACATTTAACCAACACTCTCTACCAATGCCAACATTTACAACAATGTATTTTTATTGTTGAATTAATTTTTACATTTTCAATTGTGGGAATGATCGAGTGGATAACGTATATGACTTCTAATTAAGCTAGCCCTGGTTCAAGCCCGAGTCGCCGCAATCCGACTTTAATCTGATCCCAACACTAATTTACACACACTTTCTCACACACACACGAGCACTCAATGGCCATAATGGATTATAGTTTCCGAAGGCCATTAAAAAAAAATTGTGCCAAAATTTTGATAAAATCCCACGTCTTAATTTTAGTCATTAGTATTATTAAAACGTATAACGAAAATACAAATCATCGTCTGAATTGAATTGAATTAAATTAATAACTATATACTAGTATACCAATATACTATATAGTATATGTGTGTCTGTTTATTTGTATCAAGCAGAGGACATCCTCAATGATTTCTTTTTATGAATTAATAACTCTTTAACAAATCTTTTCAATTAAATGATATCAAATATTTTTATACATGTAAATTGGTAGATAAATATTTTTCAAAAAAATGTCTATTATTTTATATGGTCAATGAACATCAAATTTTAGACATTGCTTAAAAATAACATATATACCCTTTTTTATTTCTTTAATCTCGAAAAGCTTATAATCGAATTCCCAGACCTATTAACCAAGTTTTTCGGCATTTAACTGCCAACATCTGTTCTAGTCTTTAACAAAGATCTCAACACGGTGTACGTAATAATAATAGTAGTTCAACTTATTTTTCTTTGAATTGTTCTCCCTTTAATACGTCTAGATTATATATTCCCTCTGCATGACATCCCAGGAATAATGAGCTTGTCATTTTAAACTTAACACTTAAAATTCCTTTCATATAAAATGATAATATTCTTAATTCCATTTCAAATGGCATTTAAACTTTTGAAGATTATCTAATAAAGTCATAAAGTTGTAACCTGAGATCTATTTAGTAACGAGAGTATTAAATCCTGGTTGATTACCTCGAGAGGGTTATCAGTAAAACACTTCTGTCTATCAGTAAAACATATTGCTAACGACAATATTATCTACCTCTTTATTGTCGCATTTGCGATAAAACAAATAGTCATTTTGAGCATGAAATAAGCAAAAAAAAATTATTATTAAAGCAACTAGTTAAATTAGCCCGAAAAGAGAGAACGAGGTTATTTAATTATATATCTGGCTTAGATCACTTCCGGTTCAGATAAATATTTTATGTGTTAAATAAATAATATAAAGAAAAAAAATTGACACCGGAAATTATGTCCGACTTATATTAAAAGAAATGGCAAGAAAAAATATTTATTTTATTTTCTTTTAAATGTACCGCTTAAATATCTTCTTTTATAGATCTTTGAATCTTGTTAAATTAACTGTATCATTTTATATTAACACTCATTTATTTATATACTAGCTGCAAGGCCCACCTTCGGTGGGCCTCTTGCTAGCTAAGGGCTTCGCGCCCTGAACCCCCCGTCACTTGAACACTCCCTCTCCTCCATCTCCAACCACTATCCATCACACAGACCCTCTCCCCAACCCTGGAACTTCTCCCCCGCCTCTGATCACCCTCCAACCCAGTAAACCTACCCCCTGGACTCCCCACCCATGGACCGGGCATCCCCTGGACCCCCACCTTTCCCCTGAATCCAAACCCTCACCACTGGACCCCACATAAGAATATTTATATAGGTACAGACATAGGGACAAATCCCCCTTAGTACTACTAACTACCTACCTACCTATATCCGCCCCCCCCACCAGGATCCCAGCCCCTGACCCTTGGAACTTGTACCCCCTGGACCCTAACCCTACCCCTGGGAGGGGGGGGGGGCATACAAACATGGGAACATAGGTACATTCAGAGACAGGGACAAATGCCCTTTAGTAGTATGTGATGATATAGGTACAGACACAGGGACAAATGCCCTTAAGTAGCCCCCTGGACTCCCACCCCTGAAGCCCTCACGCCCTGGACCTCCACCTTTCCCCTGGACCCCACATCCCCCTGGGGGGACGGATATAGGTAGGTAGGTAGTTACAAACATAGGCAGGCACAAATGCCCTTTAGTAGTATGTGATAGAATGATTTATAAATGTAATTGAGTTGGTACACGAAGGAAGGCAGTAGCCAGAAAAATTTTACGTGAGTGGAGGGGTAATACCATAAACCTCCTCCGATGGCTACAGGCATGATTCGAAAGGGATGTGGACAAATAGTTTTTTAAAAACACATATTAATAAGTGTTGAACGATTCATCGATTTATTCCGACTTCATCAGGTGCATAAACCTTAAATTCTATTGTTTTTTAATCATGAATCATATTTTATTCCAAGCTTTTTCTATCAGTTTAATGGAAAAACTTGACATAGTAAAAGAAAAAGTGATTAAAATAGATCACAATTATTCCTAAGAAGAAATCAATGAGATTGTCTTCTCTTTCATACAAATAAACATACATATCAGTGGCACTTGGTGTCTTTTCAATCAGGGGATGCTACCCTTCATTTTTTGAAATTTTATTTTAATCTTTGTTTTTTTTTTTTGCAAATTTCATCATTTTCGTTATTTTTCAAATTTGACATTAGATTTTTCAAAATAGCTATGACTTGTCTATAGTGATCTTTTTTTTTTCTACCCCTTAGCCTCGGGAACTTGATACCCATTTAGCCAGTCGTCACAGATTCACGTCGAATAGGTGTATAAACAAATAAAACAAAACCAAATATAACAATACCAATTAAAACAAAATAAACTAACAAAACAAACAACATAGTTGGAAACCAATGGAAACTAAATGTTTAATAAAGGAGTCTGCAGTTGGCCATCCTTGGTCTAGAGGTGCTAATAGGATCTCTGCACATGTGGGTAAATCATTTCTTCCTTTCATATTCAGGTATAAACGATCAATTTTTTGACTGTGTGTCACACAGCCCAGAAGTACGTGGTTAATATCGCCAATAGAGATGGAATCACAAGAGCAGTATGGATTATTTCTCTGGCCGATTTTGTGTAGGTATGCAGGTGTTATTGCATGTCCTATTCTAAGTCGTATAATGTGAACTTTCAGTTTTCGATGAAGATCGAAGTTTTCAAACCACGGACGAACCGGGATTCTCGGACATACATTAAAGAAATGACGACCTTTTACCATACTTGATGACGACCACATATTCTGCCAACACCAGTAAATTCTCTTCTTGATTATTGAACGGATATCATTGGGCGTTAGATCAAATGAGTGTGGAATACCATCGGTTAGACAGGCCAGCCTATCAACCTCCTCATTTCCCGTAATGCCAGTGTTACTAGGTATCCATAGAATTTCAGTTTCTTTCCCATCAACCCTGAGTTTATTTAATTCCTCTATAATATCTAAAATAATATAGGGAGGTTTTTTGTTTTTGGGGAAACCATTAATTGCCTTTAAAATCCCCAACGAGTCAGTACAGACCAGAAATTTGTTATAATCATGAACATTTCTAATATATTGAACGGCCCTCAGAATAGCGAAGCCTTCGGCTGAATAGATGGAGGTTTCGAGTGGAAGTTTAAATATTTCCTTGAAATTTTTATTTGGACACCACAGAGCCGCGCCTACATGGGAGGCATTTCTGGACCTGTATAAATGAAAAGGTGGTCTTTGAATTTGGATTGAGTAAAATCCAAAAAAACTGAGTTCATATTAGGATTACCTCTGCGGCAAGGGAGAGTGTGGGTTTTTATTTTATGGATTTGGTTTACATAATCGTAAGAGAATATCGGGAATTTGGAAAACGTTTTCAATTTATAAGAGCCATTTTCGAGTTGGGAGAATCTTTTTGCAAAAGGGTAAGTATCTTCAGGAGTTCGGGGAAATGAATTTAGGACCTTTTGATCGCCCATGTATATTTTTTTTATGAGATAATTAAAAGATAAAAATTCCCTTCTTAAATTAAGGGGCATCTCTTTTGCTTCGACAAGAAGAGCGTTAGTTGGGGAAGACATTAATGCCCCACAACATACTCTAATGCATCTTAGTTGGAGTTTGTTTAAAATATCTGTTATAGATTTAGATGCATTATCTAGTAGTGGAGAACCATAGTCGAAGTGGGGTCTGATGAACGATCTATAAACCATTAAACAAGTTGTAATGTCAGAACCCCAGCTCATGCCAGCTATGGCTTTAAGAATATTTATTTTGGACTCGATTTTTTTCTTTATATAATACATGTGGTCCCTCCACCTTAATTTCCGATCAAAAATAATCCCCAAAAATTTGATATTATGCAGTACTTCTATATTATAATTATTAAATCTGATATATGATGGAATATTATGTTTATATTTCCTTGTAAATATCACGCCTTTGGATTTGTTGGGCTCTAACTCCAAACCTAATTTATTTAAAGTTATTATTAACTTATCTAAAGATTCATTTAAAATATCTTCATTAGTGGACAGAGAATTTGAGGATGTAATATATATAATACAATATCATCAGCATATTGAAGAATCTTAACACCTGGGGAGGTGCATAAGTCCAAATCTTTAGTGTAAATAGAGAAGAGTAGTGGGGCGAGGATGGTTCCTTGGGATACTCAACTTGCTACAACTCTAGGACCAATACTTTTAGTTTTATTTTGGATGAAAATACGTCTGGTATGGATTGTGCTATTTAAATAATTAATTATCTTTTTTGGGCAATTTATACCTTTAAGTTTTTCTATTAATACATTAATATTAACATTGTCATAGGCACTTTTAATATCAAGGAATATAGCCGTAGTATACTCTTTATTTCGAAACGATGACAGTATATCGTTATAGAGAATTGTCAGGTTATCGAGAGTAGATTTTCCTCGCCTGAATCCAAATTGTGACTCGGCTAGTTTGTCAGAAGATTCTAACTACCATTCTATCCTATTTTTAATCATAATTTTAAAAACTTTACCTACACAAGATGATAATGTGATCGGCCTGTAGGAAGATACTAGCTGCGGGTCTTTATTGGGCTTGGGAACCATTACCACTTTATGAGTTGACCACGATGAAGGAAAAGTATTATTTAAGAAAAAATTATTAAATATATCCACTAATTTTATCTTAACAAAATATGGAAGATTCTTAAGCATTGAGTATGAAATATAGTCTAGACCGGGAGATGAGTCTTTCTTACTATCTAAGGCATTAACAAAATCTGTTATTTTAAAATTTTCTGTTAAAAACATATTTTCATCACATCCATAGTTATCGAGACTTTGTATCTTGTTGGAGACGGTGGGCGGAGCAATTAAATCAGCAAAGTCTTCAATTATATGATCTGTATTCAAAGCAGAGGTAGGAGAATAAATATTTTTCACCATTTTGATTTGTTTCCAAACAGCGTTATTTGGTGTATTTTTGTCGATTTGGGAACAAAATTCTTTCCATTTTGTCCTCTTATAGTGATCTTATATACTGAGAATTTTCAGAAATGGATTAGTCCAAAAATTCCCGAATCATCTTTATTTCTTTTTGTATTATTAGTATTTTAATAGTTCCTCAGAGAGAACAATTTTTATTCGACTAAAACTCGTCTTTGACATACTTGAACTGGAAGATATACCAGGCAGATACTTCAAACCTTCTAACAGCGTCCTTTTCAGAAAAATCATTCATTTTAATTGCCCCTTGAAACTATGCAACCATTTTATTTTTTTTCGAGAACCAATATACTTTTAACAACAAAAATTGTTTTTTATAGAAATATTTGAAATAACGGATAATAATTTGAAAATTTAAAGATTCTCCTGAAATTTTAACTGAAACTAATGGAAGGCAGCCCAGGGGTAGTGAAAAAAGAAAAAATTACCACATATCCAAATAAGGTGTAATTTATTGGATTCTTTCCTTTTAAACCCACGTGTCGGAGGATTCTTCCCTCCTTCTTCAGGGTTTCAAAGGGTCAATGAAGGTAACAGGCAAAATGTTTCCTTCCTCTCTCCACAGAAGTGTTTTTAACTTTCTTCTTTCTTAGCAGAAGCATTAAAATAGAAAAACATTTTTTCCTATTTTAATGCTTCTAAAATAGAAAAACATTTTTTTCCTATTTTAATGCTTCTGCTAAGGAAGAGGAAAGTTAAAACATTGCTGTTGAGAGAGGAAGGAAACATTTTGCCTGTTACCTTCATTGACTCTTTGAAACCCTGAAGAAGGAGGGAAGAATCCTCCGAAACGTCGGTTTGAAAGGAAAGAATCCAATAAATTACACCTTATTTAGATATGTGTTAATTTTTTCTTTTTTCACTACCCCTGGGCTGCCTTCCATTACTTTCAGTTAAAATTTCTACCAGTCCGTCTCTCTCCAGAAAAAATTTCGTGCAAATAAATTCTCCTGAAATTTTGAAGTCGACTGTCGATGAAAATATTCAAAATGTTTGAAGTTTTAGGGATGCACCACATACACAGCATCCATGGACCGCACGCCACTGATACATACCTATATAAATGAATAATGATAAGTAATTATATAATTATGGTTTCCCTCTCTAATCTAATAACGACTTTTAATATATTAATTGGATTCATTATCATGATATTAAAAAACATTAAAATCTAAGTTGCTGTTAAAATCTTAATGAATCAACTCCCCTGGCTCACCGAAGAACCGTTTCTGCCCTTTCCCTGTACTACAGATACTATCACGGTGTCTGTTCAGTCGAGCTGAAAATTATCCCCCCTAAAGCCCTCTTTACGAGAAACACGCGGTTTTCGAACGCTCAGCACCCCTTCGCTGTCAAATTGGATAAAAGTCGAACAAGCGCTTTCGCCAACTCTTTTATCACTATGACCTCCAGAGACTGGAACTCGCTCCCTGTCACCATCTTTTCCGAGACTTATAACCTTCAGCTATTTAAGACCCGTATCCACAGATACCTTCGACCCCGCCCACCCCATAAAATTCTTTCTTCTTCTTTTCACGATGGACAGGCCAACCCAGCCGTTTAGGAGTTGCACCTTTTTGGTGTAACTCCTTCTCTCATCATTTTCATAAAAAAAATATGTCGAATAATCCTAGCTTGTGTGAAAAAAGTAGACCAACTTCTCAAATGTTATTCCCCAGTGTGATCTTAAAACTATTTAATTAATTAATTTATTTATTTATCAAATAAGGAAACTTCGACTTTAAGGTCATTTCATTCATTATGAATTATGAGTTTTATATTACATATTATTTTTTTATTATTTTAATAATTTAAATATTAAATAAATGGGTGAGATCTCAAGTTGTGATATTTGTATATAATTTTATCTCTCTGAAGAAAGTGAGCTATTCTTCACACCTATCTTCCATCTGTGCTGAGAATTTAGTGAAGAATTTTATTTCCCATTGAGTGCAATTTTCTTTCACTTGAATAAATTGGGCAATGCTCTATATTTATTCTTACTTTGTAAATTGAGCACCAAGGGAAGACTTTCTTTGTTCATTAGATATTCATGAGTGAATAAAGCTATGGCCCAGGCTGAGACAAGTTAATTTCATTTTAGGTTTGAAACTGCTAAGGAGCCAATAACTTGGCTTAATCTGTTTTAAAAATTTACCTGAAACTTTTGTTCCCAGTTTTCAACTACTTATAGTTTTATTCTTAAAAATAAAGTTCTTAACATCCTCCAATAAATTTTTAATGAAGTCAAAATTTTGTAGTTGATTTGTCCTACTACGAGACCAGTGACGTAACCGGAAAAATTTTATGGGGGTGGGGGGTCAATCCACAAAGCAAAATATTTAGTGTGATTTTTTTTTTTTATTAAAACAAATAGGTACTTCAAGAAATTAAAAAAAGAACATAATTCTTGATTAAACATATGAAATATATTCAATTACGGTTGGTTTGCCATAAGAAATGGTTTGTCGTTTCCGTTACTCATCCCATGAGACGTGCCGTTGAGGGGTTCTGACCCCCCCCCCCCCTGTGGCTATGCCTCTGGTAGAGAGGGTGCGTTATGTTTGTAATTGATGATAGCATGATAATTAAAAACAGGAGTCAGCAACCTTTTTTTTTATTCACAGTAACAACACAGTAAAATTTTCAGGATGTCCGCATATATCAATATTTTAGCCTTCTTAACTTGACTTTATTTAGCCCACACTATATAAAACACAAAATAATGCTCGGCTCTTTAGTTAAAATAAAATTTAAAATGAAATTGTCTAATGTTTTCAAATATATTCGTATTTAGAGTTTTAATTATGAAATGTATTAAATATCTATATTTAGATTATTAATAAATTAGTCGGAGGGCCGCATCTAAGAACATATAGAGCTGCAAGTTGCAGTCTACTGGCTTAAAATGTGTCTCTGTTTCTTCTATATTTATTCTTCTTCTTCTTCTTAATCATTCAAATAGACACACGTGTCTGTTCATCCAATTTGTTTCAGCCTTCGGGGTCGTAGCTTTCCATCTTTTCTTTGGTCTGGCTCTGCTTCTCTACCCCTTGCACGGTTATACAGAACGATCTTCGGGAGCCGGTCGTCAGACATTCTTTCAACATGTTCTTCGGCCCCAATATTGCCTTCGATCATTAACCCATTCAACTATATCTTTTATCCACTTCGCTTCCTTAGCTTTTCACTGAATATTTATTGTGTTTTATTAATTTATTAAAATAATTTTATTTTTATATATTCTAAATAATTGTTATAACTTTGCTAATGGCAAAAATGAGCTCTGCTCTATAGCACAAATAAATTTTAAAAAGTGTCGAAAAACTAATATTTTTCTCGAAAGCACTGAAGCCTGACTGAGACTAACAACCCGAATCCAACATTCAATATTTATATACATCAGAGGATGATATTTTTTTTACCATCAATTTGTTTTTTTCTTTTTAAATCGTTCATGTCGTCGTTTTCTCCTTTCTCCAAGAGTGAGTTTTCTTGTTTAGTTTTCGCCACAAATTTGGCGTCTCGCAGAATTTGTTCAAGAGGATTACTCAAGGCGACGTTGATTCATCGATAAGGTCTCGCATTGGTAGTTTTTCAAGAACAATACATGTTTCGATATCCTCTTTCCAACTTGCATTGTACATATTATATTTAGTTTAGAAATATTAACCAGAGGTGTTCTAGCTGGTCCTTAGAATAAATAAGCTTGTAAGTCTGTCCGTCTAATACCACTCAGTAGCAGCAAAATAATTAATTCATTGGACAACCTTGCAATTGCCAATAATGTTCTCTTGTTCGGAAAGTTTTTCTTTGCTATATAAATCATCATTACTCTAAAGTTTCTGTTGTGTTTGTTTCGTCTTATTTATACCTTAAAGTTTTATAATAAAAAATAAAACATGAGTATTGGTATTGATAACTTATACGACCAGATTTGGACTTGCCAGACAATGCCATAAACTTGCAATTACTTTTAGAAGGATTTGGATGGAATAAGCCTTAAATAATGTACGAACGAGTTCGTATTTGCTTCTTGGTATAACGTATAACTGAACTCTTTTCAACTTAACGAGAAGTTAAAAATAAAGTTTTGTGCCAATAATTCGACTTTCACTAATAATATGAATTTATTTAATTCTTATTCTTCTAGAAAATAAGTAGTTAGATTCTTCAATTTATTGATGATCTTCAACCACTAAAATTTCAATTTTATGACAAATATCCATTGAAGTTGAACAAGCGAAACCATGGCGTTTAGATCTACAAAAAATCCCTAATGAGTAAACATCGAAAAAATTATATTTTACGAAATATTAACTATTTGTCACAATATCTGTTAATAAGTACGTTACCAAATTTTGTGTACGCTCTAGCTCACAAACTAGTGTTAATATCAAAACGAAATTTCACATGTAGCTTTAGTCTATTGAGATTAAGAGATCATTAGATTTTGGTTGAAATTGAACCAAAATTTTAAGGGGATTGTTAAAAAATTAAAATTTTTAAATTATCAAAGTAAAAAAAAAGAAATATACTATAAAATTAACCTATAATAAAAAAGAGAGTTATTATTTTTTGTAGAGCAAAAAGTGGGGGGGGGGGCGGTTAAAAAAATAAAACTATCAATTAGGTATAAGTTCTAGACCCTTTAAACGATTTGTAGGAAATTTCGCATATGCTTCTTATATCACCTTATGAAATGACTGACTA
Organism: Forficula auricularia; assembly: GCA_024734495.1. Taxonomy (NCBI): domain Eukaryota; kingdom Metazoa; phylum Arthropoda; class Insecta; order Dermaptera; family Forficulidae; genus Forficula; species Forficula auricularia. The sequence continues at coordinate 2,810,015 of JALMQS010000189.1, forward strand.
TGTGAAATTGATAGTGACCAAAAAGAGAGAGGGGGAGGGGGAATAAAATATTTTTCAAACAAAAATCGAAGAAACATGTTAGTTCTAATAAAATAGTATGGACCAAACACAACCAAATTTTGAAGACATAATCTATGGGCCCCCTGAAGACTAAAAATTGAAAAACTAACTACCCAAAATGGGGGATGGGATCGTCCTCAACTAGTATTAAATATAAGAGCGTCAGCTTTAGTATTAAATATAAGAGAGAGGCCAGGTGTATTGTAAAGTCATGTGGATGGCCACATCTGCTTATCTCTTTAGAAGAATGAAGAAAAATATTTTATCTTACTACGATATTATAAAAATTTCTGAATTAGAAGATTTTTTATTAAAGCTTAAGCAAATGAAGTCAAAGAAATTATTAAATTAAAAAGAAAGAACTCCATCATTGAAGAAGTCTCAAAATAGGCTTAAAAATATTTAAAAATAAATAAATATCAAAAACGAAGACAATAAAATCATCTCTATTTACCTAGTTAATTTAGGTACATATTTTAACTTATATGTATAATATAATTACATTAATTTATCTGAATTTATTTAACTATGACAATTGGGGGGTCGGGTAGGCTAGGCGGTAGCATGTCAGCCAGCTAACCAAGAGGACCCGAGTTCGATTCCGGCTCGAGGCATCCGGCTAAAATCTGACCCCCGAGGTAGAGACAAATTTAAAAATAAAAATAAATAGTATCGTAAATGGCTTATGGCTAACATGGCCGAAAAGCCAAAAAAAAAAAAAAAAAACTATGACAATCAATTATAAATAAATTATCTTTCACATTAGCATGGCATTCATAATTAACCAAGTTTCTCACAACATGCTAATTAATTCTAAAATCATATTAAGAAAGTCCATTACCTCTTTTATTAACATTCAAATTTAGAATACCTTTCGCAACGTCCATACCTACTCTTGCGAATAATCACCTACCCTCTCACAACTTTGATACTATTACCACTGTAGCAATTTGATGTTTTCCTAATACATTTTAACGGTAACAGTCATGTTCATTCTTCGAAATACAGGTGATAGCCAGCCCTAAAAGCCACCCTCTGAACCCCATGCATAGCTCATGTCCATGTTCCAATTTATCTTATCTGATTCCATGTTCAAAATATATATGTATGTACATTTGCATCAAACAGAGAACAACCTCAATGATTTCTCTTTATAAATGAATGTTAATTAGTTGGTTTGAAACTGGCAAGAATATTGTTAACTAATAATACTTCTTTTTTTAATATATTCGGATAAGCATTTTACGCATGGAAGAGATGTATCTTAAATTTTCTTTATTATTTTTATTATTATTATTTTCGCTAATTTTTATCAAAAACTTTCTTATTACAGAGTCGACAAATGATTCGTAATAATGATTTCTAATAAATGTTTTTCTAATATAATAGTTGCAATGTATTAAGTAGGTTCGGGACAGCTTATCTATCTGGTTGATCATCGAAAAAATCTTTTGTATTTCTGCAGAGTGACAACGTCTGAATACTAAATTTTTTAATAAAAAAATTCTTAATAATGAGGTTAATTTCGAATAAAAATCTTTATTTTGATAAGATTAATAAAAAGAATATTGAGATAAATTTTTTTCTCATTATTAAAACATTTGTTTAACACAAAGGCGATTTCAAGAAATAGAGTTGGAATTCTACACTAGTGCTTTTGTTGTATTCTGTTGGCTGCAAATAAATTTTATTTTTTTACATTTATGAATAACTAATTAACTAGACTGTAAAATCTATTGAAAAACGTTTCATTCGATTCATAAAAGTTGGATTATTGATCTATATAAATTTGTTGAAAATGGTATAATTTGTATAGAAGTTAGAGCCCTTTTAAAAGCTCAGTCCATTTACTTCCATGTTAAAAGGACAATTTTCACTAAATTATTTCTCAGTAATGGGACAGAGGACTAACTTCAAATTTCGGGAATAAATATTTAATACATCAATGATTAGATGGTAAAAATTTGAGAATTGTCTTATAAAAATGATAAACAGTCCCGAACCCTCTTAAGTAAGTGTAATGAAACTTTCCATTTGATAACTTTAATATCCATATTATTTGCCCAGTAATAATAAATAATATTTGAAGTTTGAAGAATATAAAGTGCAGCACTTAAGTTTTTTAAGAATAATTAAAGGGAAAGTAAAAGTATCTCTATCATCTTTTTTGATAGATATTCGTCAATTTCCACCAAAACACTCTCTTAGTGATAAAAACAAAAACAATGCGAATCGCTAAAAAAAAAATCCGCCTCCACTCTCATTTGTAAATATCAAAGAGAAAAAAGTTCCTTTTGATATCATTTTCTTCAGCTTAAATAACAAAAGATATGAGGACGAAGACGTTTTAATTGTTCTTTTATTTTGCTTTGTTTGTTTTTGTAGAGATCCACAAACAAACAAGAAGGCTTTTTATTCCCCTTTCAACTCTTTTAGGATTATAATTGGATAGTATAAAGTAGTTTGTCCCTCTTTTTTTTCTATGAATAAATAAATATACGCATCACTACGTAAGTACTTGAGGGGTAGGGGGTGATATCCAATTTCCCTTTTTAGAAAATTAAATTTTCCCCATGGAAGGGAATTTTGTTTTTTTATTGGCTTTTCAATATCGAAAGAGGAACGATTATGACGAACAGCCAATGAAAAAGACAGACTTTAATAAAATAGAATAGAAAGTTTTAATAGCGTGTCAGGGCTTAATAGCCCCATTAAACCTCTTCGAATTTTACAATCATGTGGTTGCATATAGATATTAAGATTAAAGATTACAAAAAAAAAGAAAATAATAAAAACAATACCTATAGTGGAAATCAAGGAAACCATAATAATAAGATGATATATAAGTAAAAATAAAAATACAACTCCTAAACAGAAATTTATGGCAGTAATCAATGGAAATTAATAACAATTATAAAAGGTTTTTGGTTGTTTTTTTCAAGCCTTGTACATGTTATATAAAAAAATATCATTCTCTAAATACATTTTCACCTATGTATCAACATTTACACAATCATGAATTATGTATTTGTAGCTGCTGATGATGGTTATCGTTGGTTAAAAAACCGAAACGCTACAATTGAATTGTCCACCAAAAATACACAATAAAATTGATTTCCTTGAACTCAATTAATTCTTACTGCACACTAAGTAAAACTTTAATTTCCGACAAATCTCAAAAAACAAATCCAAACCTGATTAAAAAAAATAAATCACAAGTAATCATAAAATTAACAGATTAAGACAGACGATGAGAGAGAAGGCAGAAAGCTACAGTTATGTTCAATTTCAATATATTTTTTGTTAACGTTTTTACAAACTTAATTTTAAATAAAATATTGATGAATTTTTATAAATTTTAAGATCTTAGTTTCATTACAAAAAAATAATCAAGTAAGTTCTATTAGCTAGCAAATTATTAATGACGTTTTGATGTAGAGATAGCCCAAAGACAATGAAAAAAAAATATTGAAAAGTCATTTTAAATCTTTTAAAAAACCGACATTTCGAGGATCTTCCCTCCTTCTTCAGAATTCAAAATGGTAAACAAAGGAAGCTTATAACTAAACTACCTCTTTCTTGTCTCTTTTTACAGTACTTGATTGGTATTTGCTTGCTGTTATTAAATTATTTTAAATAGAAATAATATGGGATGTGGCTATCTGATGTCTTTAATATCATAAACTTGCCCCCCTCGGGCATTTTAAGAAGGTGATTTTTGAATTTATATTTCCATAAGGCCTTAAAAGCTAATGCCAAATAATTAAAAGAAAAGTACATTTTTTTTAACATTATTATTTACTTTGAGTTATTCACTAGGACACTTGTTTCACGTGTAAGAATTAAAAGAGAGAGAGAGTTTTCTCAATATAAATATTTCGTGCTGTCAACCCATCATCAGAAGATACAGAAAATAACTAAATTAACTTTAGAATGCCATAGTATAGTTATATGTGTTACCCGTGAAACAAGTGACCTAGTGTATTATAACTCATGGTAAATAATAATTTTCCAAAAAAATATTTTTACTTTTATTAAAATATGACTCTAAAAATTGCTAATGCCAAATTTGAGTCTTGTAATGTGTCATTTGGACCTGAATAGGAAGCTGAACTTGTTTAAATCGGATTTCGCGGCAAGAAAAAATTTCCCATATGAATGAATTAATGAAAGAAGTAAAAAATGGACAGTAACTATTTAAAATTGAATAGATAAAAATTCAATAAACCGTGCGCAATTAAAGATAGAAAGAGGAGAGATGGCATTTTAACAGAAATAGCACAATACTACCTTTATATGAATTTACTAAATTTATCGAAGATCAAAGTCACAGCAATTAAATACGATTGATTAAACGTTAAATTCATTCAAAATTAATGTTCACTGTCCATTAAGTTCAACTCTCCCTCCACCCTCTCTTTATTTAATTATTCTATGGAATATCGGAAATTCAAACCCTTCATTGATTATTATTAAGCAATTATATAGAGGCACCAAGCTAACGATTGCAGGAAATAAAATCAAGTGAGGCCAAAAAGATGTGAACAATCTATATAATATTATTATTATTATTGTTTAGTTCCATAATCAGTATTAGATATAACAAATCAGAGGAAAAAGGAAACAATTAAACACGGTGTTAAATCATACGACCAATCGCAACGTTTCGCTAATTTATTATAGCTTTATCAGGCTCTATACAATAAATTAAATGACAAAATTTTTGAAAATAATTTGATCAAGGTAAATATATGAATGTATGGGTTAATTTTAATGAATGTGAGTTATTCAATTGTATTTATTTTTTGTATAGAGCCTGATGAAGCTACAATAAATTTATTGTAACGTTGCGATTGGTCGTATGATTTAACACGGTGTTTGTTTCCTTTTTTCCCCTGATTTGTTAAATAACATTATAATCTATAGTGTATTACCATAGACTGAATTGATGGAACAACTCTCCTCTATTTGTATCTAAGTAATGCCGTCCATTTACTTCTGTAAAAGTCAGATATTTCATAAGAATATTTTTTTTTTTTTTTTTTTTTATAAATTTTATTAAACCAATTATTTTACATGAATTAATGTATATATTGTATTTTAGCTTCAACTCCGGAGATTACTTTTCCACCATCGAGTGTCCTTGATCATCTTTTTAGTCCCTGTTTTTAATAAGAGGAAAAAACTAATTAAAGTAAAAAACCTCTTTTCCTATAATTATTCCAATTCCATTATTCAATCCCAATCCGTATCAGTCCATCATTTCATAAGAATAATGATTAAAAGATTAATACAATAAAAACCAAAGTTTAAAGCTTCGTTTGATAATAAATTGGAAACGAATGAAAGTTTTTTCAAGACTGTTGGTATAATTCAGTCATGTGCTCAAATGGGCCCCTATGAGGAAAGTTTTGGGGTAGTTCTGATTTTTGCATATATATGAATCCAAATCTGAGGTCTCCCACCAAAATTTCGTGACGCAACATTGAAGAAAATGCAAAAAAAAGGTGAAAATTTCCATTTTTTGGCAGTTTTTCGCTTATAACTCGAAAACTATCAACTTTTAATAAATAGCCTCCCTATTCAAAATAGAAGTTCATAAAATTACCTACAAATTTCATTTGACCAACCGTTCGGGCTCAAGCACAAAATCTAAGTTTTCGATCTCGGCACCCCCCCCCCCCTGATCACTCAAAAACTCGCACTTTTTTTTTATATTTTCCTATTTTGACCATGAAGGAGCACGTTTTCGACAAAGACCAATCTATACATTTTTAAACTAGATTAAATTTTATACAATTCAAACAAAGTTTCATCTTAATTAAACATAAACGTTCAAGTCAATAAAATTTTCTAGAGAATGAGACACAAATCAAGTTTCTAGGGTGAGTGGTATTCTCTAAATTTTACTGATTTTTTTTATCAGCGAATGGTTTGAAATTGACTAGGCACAAACTCGCACGTTTATTAATAATGCTTGCCAAATTTCAGTTCATTTTAATTACAAACGTTCGATAGATACTCATATAGTAATTCTATTTTTTCTGATTTCTACCAGATTGCAACCAGCATGAAGTTTCTAAGATATTCCGTTCTTGAGTTACTGTGGATATCGAAATCCAGATAAGAAAACGAACACAAACAAAGTAAAAACTTATAGCCGAAATCATTATCAATGAGACGAAGTTAGAGGTCTGTGTAGACACTTAACTTAGTATCAGAAGTAATTTCCAAAATTTAAAAATGGTATTTCCTCTTTAACGTGAAAATACTTAGATCGATAGGCCTTAAATAAGAGTACCTGGAGGCACCAAGCGATGCTCGGTAACTTCTTCCTTCACTTAAAATCTTTATTTTAATATTATTTTTAATTTAAAATTCTGATAAAAAGGTCGATTTTTATTTGAGAGCCGTTTTCAAATTAAATAAATACAAATATATCTATATAGTAATCGACCACTGTACCCCCCACCTCCACCCTGCTCGACCCCACCACCGAAACCTCTCCCTATCCCCGGATCCCCCACCACTGCCCCCACCTTCTGCATCCCCACATCCACCCCCGCTCCGCATCAAGATCGCTTTCTCACCCTTGTAAATAGAGTTTGTTTCATCAAAATCGTTAGAGCCGTTTTTAAAATAAAAAACAAAACAAAACACCACAATCACAATACTTCTTCAAGGCCTTTGAGAACAATGAATTATCAACCTATTGTCTGCCTGGGTACAAAAGAAAAGAGAAACCCTTTTCAAATCCCTAAGATTGGCATTTTTCTACCCGAGAATAATTAATTTTATTACGAAAAAAAACACATTAAAAACAATTTTGTCGAAGATGAGACCATGACAGATCGAATTGTCACCCCAAAAACCCCCTAACCCATGAATTTCATCAAAATCGGTAGAGTCGTTTTCAAAATAGATCCAAGATACAAATATACTTATATATATACAAACAAACAATTTTTGCTCGTTTAATAAGAGTAGATTTAGTGTTTTTTCGTTTGGGGGAAAACAGCTATGTTAATCTAAGAAAAGTATCTAAACCGACTTCTGACGTAATTCTATTGAATCTAATTTTTTCTTTTTTTTTTAATTTGAAAATAAAAAATACTTTTGTATAAAGCATTGATTAATATTAAAATTTTTAAATTTAAATCTTTACCCAAATATAATATGAGCTTGAAAATTATTAATAATATAATTTTATTAAATAGAATCTCGTATTTATATGTAATTTTAAATTATTTTTTTTTAAATATAAATATTGGTTAGATATAATGATTTAAAATATTACATATTTTCAAAACTAATCTTTTTATTCATTTTTAGTTAAATTAAAATGAAAAAATCCTTCATTGCTAAATATATTGCAACTTTGCCAAATTAAAAAAAAAAAATAGGCGTCACATTTACGACAAGACCTAAGGCTAATTTCACTCCCAAGGCACCTGGCAACATTGCAAAAGATTACCATAGGGGCACAAAGTTACTTGAACACACACACATATTCATTCTATCATTTCGGATGACGGCACATGACGGAATGAAGAAAAAGAAATCCCAAGGGAGCAACAAATTGGTTTATTCAATTCATAAAAACATGAGAAATTTTTTTTAAAAGAAATAGGTAAATATTCAATCATCTAAATGTTGACTCTAAACCGCAGTCAGCGTCTTTCGGTGCGAACGTACAAGGAATTTCAAGACGTAAATGTACAAGTGAAAATTTTTCTAGCCGAAATTAGCAGAGTATTTGAATTTTAAGAAGAAATCATAAGGGTGTTCCAAAATAAGTTCTTTGCATTGAAAATTCAAACACTATGGGGTAAGAACTAACTTTTTATAAATTGAAGGAGACAATAAAAGAGTGTGTCTTCTGCTTGAATTATAAATTTGTAATTTATTTATAACGAGATTATAGTTTCGAAGGCTTTGTCCTCTTCATCAGTCTATTACAATTGATTCACAGAAATTAATATATGAATGGTAAGTGAGATTTAAATATGGTCTGGGCAAATTATGTTCTATAACATGCGGGGAATATAATTCGATATATATAGGAAAAACAGAACGAAATTTAAACACACGCATTTCGGAACACAAAAGAATTATTAAAGGAGGTTCAGGTCATAGCGCGATTCCAAACCATTTAATCTTCGAGAAACATTGTTTTCCAGACGAATCAAATATTAAATTAATTAGATCAGAACACGATCCCCTAAAAATCGTTAGAAATTTTAAAATCATACAATAACTCACCAGAAAAATTCTTAAATATGAAAATCCAACTTTGGGAAAGCCGTATCTTAAAAATAGAAGCGCAAATAAACACCCAAATACCGCCACCAACAGCCAAAAAATGAAACAAGTATAAACGGTGAATCATAATTTGCCCAGATCACGTCTAAATCTCACTTAGGTACCTACCTACATACATACATACCTGTGAATCAATTGTAATAGACTGATGAAGAGGGCAAAGCTCTCGAAACTATAGTCTCGCTATAAATAAATTAAAAATTTATAATTCGAGCAGAAGACACACCATTGTCTCCTTCAATTCATAAAAATTCTGCTACTGTCGGCAAAAAAACTTTCAATTTAATTTAACGTTTTATAACCCTTCATTCTTGAGTTATCGTGGGTATCTGAATCAACACAGACACCCATAAAAAATCATGGTTGAAAATGAATTTTTCAAGCTAGACATCTAATCAGTTCTTCGAATTAGAAATACAAATTTTTGCACCATAATGAACATTCTACGACTTTTAGTTCTTTTATTATCACGGGAATCAGAATCCAGAAAGTCAAACACACAGATGGGGAAGGGTCGTGTTTTAAAATGACTTTTCTTCACGTTTCAAACATTTTTTAAGATAATTAGCAAAAAATTGTGTGAATTAAATATTAGAGCCGCCCTGAAGGCATTCCAAGTGATTTATACCTAAATATATATTCATCTACCAATATATGTATACAATATAGGTGTATGTTTATTTGAATTGAAGGGCAACCTCAGTGATTTCTTCTTAAAAATATATTTGTACATTTGAGTAAGAACTAAAAAAATTCTTATGCTCTTCTCATATTTCGGCGATTTAGCAAAATTTTTGACTGCGAGTTGTCTTGAAAGATAAAAATATGCACTCCACGTATTGAAATTGTTTATTTAATTATGATTCGACTAAAACAGGAATTAAGTTTGTAATTCGGGTAAAGGGCACAGAGAGAATAATCCTCTATTGGCATTTAAGAACCTGCAAGAACAAGTCTAGATAAGTTTATTGTCGAATAGAATTTATTATTTAAAATTTTTGTTATTCTAGAAATACCCATATTTCGCTTAGAACAAGACTCTTTATAAATAAGGAAACTAAATAAATAATAATAATTTGAAAGTAATTTAAATAGACTAAATACCAATAAAAACAGAATAAAATATTATTTCAAAATGTATACTTTTACTGAAATTGTTTAAGCTAGTTTTATATAATACGTCAGGGGTCAGAAATAAACCGATTGATCGGATTCATTTTATAGGTGGAATTTGAATTTTATTAATCTAAGCTATGATTAACTATTAAGATACTTAGTGAATATATAGTAACTGGTTATTTATTGTCAAATCATATCTTACTAATTCCGAGCTGTTATGAATAATTTTTATTATATACCAGCAGGGTTGTATTTACACTTTCAGGAAACGATCACGAGTGCCAAAAAACAACCTGGAACAATGACTGACTCTTCTGACATGTAATATAAATTTTTCATAACAGTTTGGATTTTGTAGATGACAATCTCTAGTGATTCAATTAGAAATTTTTTTCTGGATTAGGGTAATAATTTTTTACTTTACCACATCTTCCCCCTTCCACACCAACGCTGGAGTTCCTCAGGGATCGGTTATCTCCCCTACGCTTTTTCTTATCTATATCAACGACCTTCTAAACTTGCCCTCCAATCCGGTACATTGTTACGCAGATGACAGCACCCTACATAACGCCCCTGCATCGCATAAAAACCGTGCAGACATTGCCTCTTCAATTAATTTAGACTTGTGCAAACTTAAAAACTGGGGATCCCAAAACTTAGTAAACTTCAATGCAGGGAAAACTCAGTGTTGCCTTATTTCTAGGCGCGTCGACAGAAACCTCCCAAACATATCATTCGACTCAAACTCACTAGAATTCAGGGATAAAATTTCAATGCTAGGCGTAACTCTAGGGTCTGACCTTTCATGGAATGACCATATCTCAACCACTGCTAAAGCTGCAGCGCGCAAGCTTGGTCTCCTATTTAGGTCTAGACGCTGTTATACTCCCAGTCAACTTCTTATGCTGTATAAGGCTCAAATTCGTCCCTGTCTCGAATATGGCTCTCATCTGTGGAGGGGTGCATCCAAGCATTCTCTTGCAACACTGGATGCAATTCAGAAGCGAGCAATTAAACTAATAGGAGACCCGGCTCTAACCAACTCACTCGACTCCCTGGCTCACCGAAGAACCGTTTCTGCCCTTTCCCTGTACTACAGATACTATCACGGTGTCTGTTCAGTCGAGCTGAAATCTCTTATCCCCCCTAATGCCCTCTTTACGAGAAACACGCGGTTTTCTAACGCTCAGCACCCCTTCGCTGTCAAATTGGATAAAAGTCGAACAAGCGCTTTCGCCAACTCTTTTATTCCTATGACCTCCAGAGACTGGAACTCGCTCCCTGCCACCATCTTTCCCGCGACTTATAACCTTAAGCTATTTAAGACCCGTATCCACAGGTACCTTCGACCTCCGCCCAACCCATAAAATTCTTTCTTCTTCTTTTCACGATGGAGGGGCCAACCGAGGCCTTTAGGGGTTGCACCTTTTGGTGTAACTCCTTCTCTCATCATTATCATTAAAAAAAAATATAGGGTAAAAAAAATAAAGGGTTGAATGTTAAATTATTGTAATCGTGCATGAAAGAGGCGTTTTTTTCCTTCTTTTTTTCGAAATAATAATTGTTTTGTCAAAATGTCTGCTAGTCTGTTAGTTAGTCTGTGCAGAGGTTTGTGCGTTACCAAATTTTCGTGGACGAGCTAGCTCAAAAACTAGTGTGAATATCAAAACCAAATTTCACAAGTAGTTTTGGTCTATTGAAATTAAGAGCTGATTAGATTTTGGTGCATATCGACCTAAAATTAAGAGGGGGGGGGGGGGGTTAAAATTGAAAATTATAATCTTTTCAAACTAAAAAAAAATGAAAAATGAAATATACTATAAAATAAACTTATACTAATGAAATCATTTTTTTTCTGAGGCCAAAATTGGAGGGCAAAAAAAATCTAGGCCATTTTAGCAAACTCAACCAAATGTTGTATACCTACATAATCAATGGGCCCCAGTAGCTTAAAAATACAAAAACTATACCCTCCCCCCTCCCTACATGATTATCAATAATTTTATGAAAAATTAAATATAAGAGATGGGCCTGGGCGTATGGTAAAGTCAAGTGGATGGCCACATCGGAACGTGTCAATTTTTTTCGTCTGAAATGTGAGGAAAAACATTTTCGAGCATGATTATTTCTAATCGAATGTTTCAATTGACTTAGTAAAGAAAATTGAACGAACGATATAATATAAAATGTATTTTATCAGTTATTTTATCTGTCATTTTAATGTCATGTATAAAAATATTCAATCTCTTACAATGATGCCAAATTTGTCAAACGAGCACGAGATTGGCTAGATTTGGTACATAAACAGGAAAAAGTTTTGGCCTTATGAACTATGAATCCTTATTGTCTGTTCTATTTACTCTAGCATTAACTTTTGGCTGGTATTGTCGCGAAACAACTACCTTAAGCCAAAATTTGGAAAACTTGGGCCTCTAGAATGAGAACGAGGAGTTTTCGAGATCCTGAAATAGATAAACGAACTGAGGACGCATCATTAAGAGTCCCTGCCTAGTTTTCTAGTTCTTTGATAAATATACATCACAATCACAATTCCTAACAAGAAGTCAGAAGAACTCGAACTGAATTGCAAGATGAGTATTTATTCTCAGTCCCTGGTCGGCACTTGCAGCTTGGACTTCTCAGCTCAAACCAACACAGTAACTTGAGCCCTTCTTAAGAATAGTAAGTAGTACTAGTATAAGTACTACCTGGCGAGCAGATATTCCCAGTGCAGAGGTCTCTCGGATCGTGAGGACAAACCCTCTCCTCGACAATCCTCAGAGTCTCCCTTCAACTTGTTTGTTCGAAAACCCAAAACGGAGAGCTCACGTCCTTTAACGTTAATCAAGATTCTCAAGTTTTCCTTCTTGTGTTATTTGTATCGCAAATTGGATTAAATTCCAATCAGAACAAGCGAAGTAGATTGAGAGATTTCTTTCCTCTAGGCTACACTAGAGTAAAGAAATCCGAGGATCTATTCTGTGAGAGTTAGTTTTACATGCATATAGAGTTAAATTTACACACAGATGCTAAATATGATTTGATATTCAATCCAATAATTAAAAGTAAATTAAAAAATAATCTTCAGGAAATTAAAAAAATAAAAAAAGAGACATTTCGATTGCTCATTTTGATAAATAGTTAATATCAGATTGAAATCCACCAGAATAAGGATCAGAAACGTCTCTAAATTTATAGATTGATGTATTGCTTAATTAAGAGGTTCCCAAACTGTGCGCCGCGATGCTTCATAATTAATTGAAGCAAGACAATTGGCCTAACTTGACAAAAAACAAAGTGAGAAGCTAAACATTTATTTATTATTAATTGTTATGTCTTACCTAAGATCCGACATACAAAAACAGAAACAATTTAACTTTGAAACCCTCGAAAAAATCGGAAATTGCTATAAAGGGTACCCTGTGGTCTGAATTTTTGATTTTCATTGAAAAATAAACTATTAATTCCCAAGATATTTTTATCGATTCTAATACAAGAGTATTTAGAGAGTTGAAATACGGTATTTGTTTTGATATAAAGCGAAATAAACTGCAACGGATCGTTGCTAAACTTTATCCAAATTGATTTGAAATATTAATATATTTATTTCTTTATTATTAATCAGATATCCCTTGCGATTTGCAGTTCATGTTGACTTTAATTCAAAAATAATGATAAATTCTCCTGTTTTGCATTGGATAAAGTAAAAATTTAACTTTGACACCCTTAAAAAAATCTGAAATGTATAGCAAAGGGTCCCCCCTGTGGTCTGGATTTTTGATTTTCCTAGAAAATTAAACTATTAATTATCAAGATATATTATTTTCCCAAGAGAATTAGAGAGATCAAATAGAGTGTATTTGTTTTGATATATATATATATTTTTACTTTTATTTTTATTTTATTTTATTTTATTTTCGACGGCAAAAGGCCTTAACAAATTAGTTACATTTAAACATAATATTATACACATAATGTAGAAAGACAGAGAGATATAATAGGTAATATGGTAAATGAAGATAAATTGTGTAAATAACAAATAAATGAATTTTGAATTTTAAAGCTTAATCATAAGATAGCGTATTTTCTTTAATTGCTTTAGTCACTTTATAGCTGCAATGCCCACCTTCGGTGGGCCTCTTGCTAGCCAAAGGGCTTCGCCCCCTGGAACCCCGTAACTTGAACACTCCCTCTCCTCCATCTCCAACCACTCCACATCACACCAACTCTCCCCCAATCCCCGTAACGTCCCACTTCTGATCACCCTCCACTCTAGTAAACCTACCCCCCTGGACCCCAACCCCTATCCTTGCCCCCCCTCTCAACCCCTGGGGGAGGGGACATATGGTATAAACATAGGTACATACAGAGACAGGCACAAATGCCTTTTAGTAGTATGTGATATAGGTACAGATACTGAGAGAAATGCCATTTAGCACCCCTGGACCTCCACATCCCTGACTCCCCACTTAAGTTCTGGACAATGAACTCTGTTCGATATAATTTTGTAAGTTAATACATTGTCAGAAGCAACCATGGATGATATAATTGTTGGTAGACTAAAGGTTTCACTAATTGCTGTATAATCGTGGTCGAATCTAGACATAGGGTTGCCAGATAGATCCTCAAGATGCCTCAACGCCTTATGCTGAACTCTCTCAAGCCTTGCTATATTCATTTTCAAATTAGGTCTCCAAATGGTTGATGCATACATCAATACGGATTTAACCAAGCTTATGTACAAGTGTTTAATACTAGTCGTGTTTGTGAAGAATTTAGTGTTGCGAATGATGAATTCCCAAATTCGATTTGCCTTACTAACCACTTTGGTTATATGTTCATTGAACGTTAGTTTAGCGTCGAATGTGACCCAGAGGTCTTTGATGGAAGTGACTTGGATACAGGATGAATTGTTATTCAGCTGGTAGTCAAAAGAAATAAAATCGTCTTTTCTGGAAAATGTAATCGAGAAACATTTGTCAGAATTGAGAAAGAATAAGATTTCCTTGTACCAGTTAATTAGTTTATTCAAATCATTTTGTACTTTTATGCAATCTTGAACATCACTGATTTCAAAGAACAATTTAATATCATCAGAAAATAAAATCATATTGCTAAAAAGATTTACAAGGGCCAAGTCATTAATAAATAAGAGAAATAGTAAAGGGCCGAGATGACTACCCTGAGAGACTCCAGAAGGTGTATATATATATACTTTTACTTAGTATGGCGAGATAGAAAAATTTTAAATAAAAAAAAGCGCTGGAACTCGGAAAAGTTTGGAACCCCTGTCCTAATTGATTGATCTTTCTAAATAAACAATATCTTTATTCGATCTACATATTGTACATACAATTAAATGTTCTCAACAAATGGATTTAAACTAAATATTTTCTCATTAATAATTTACAATTTAATTTTTATTCAAATGCATTAAATTATTTAATTTTGTTTTAGTTTTGTAAGCGATTGAATATCAAGAGGTAAAGAGGACGAAAAATATAATGATATTAATAAACCTAAATTAAATAATAAATTAAGAGGAGAGGTCCCACGGAGTCCACCGTAGTTCTCGAAGATCTCAAATATGTAGATCCTAAAACTATTTAACCCACCAAATTTTCTAAATTCTAAGTTAGCTCTTTTTTCTACTCGTTTATGTACTTATTTGTGTGTGTGTGTATTTCGAACTCTATCGATGTCATTAATGATCTGTAACTCCTGACTTAACCCTGTATTTCTAAATCAAATAAGTTTAAAATTTAATCGATAAGAAAAGGTTACTTATTCTAAATTTAAGTTGTGAGTAATATAATTAAGAATTACGCTAAGTCAATTTTGAGAATTTATAGTATAGGTATAAATTAAACAAACTGCAACGGATCGTTGCTAAACTTTATCCAAATTCATTTGAAATATTAATATGTTTATTCCTTTATATAAATCACATATCACTTGCAATTTGCAGTTCATGTTGACTTTAATTCAAAAATAATGATCGATTCTCATTTAACAGTCGAGGAATAACTAATCGAACAAACGCATTCGCCAATTCATTTATCCCTATGACATCTAGAGACTGGAATTCTCTTCCCCCGACCGTCTTTCCAGCTACTTATAACCTTCAAACTTTCAAGACCAGCATCCACAGATAACTTCGACCTCTACCCAATCCCTAAATCTCCCCTTATCTTCACGTTACAAGGGTCCACCACGGACTTCAGAGGTTGTACCTTCTCGGTGCAACTTCTTCTTGTATCAATATCATTATAAAAAAAAAAAAAAAAAAATTAATTCTACATTGGATTTTTGACATTTCGGTTATTATTGGTAATCATTGCTTAAGACATGGAGGAATCGACTTAAAATCAAAAATAGCGATTGATTCTCATCTAATACTTGAGGAATAATAATTCTACCTTAGATTTTTGACCCTTCGATTATTATTGGTAACCATTGCTGAAGACATGGAGGAATCGACTTAAAATCAAAAATAACGATCGATTCTTATCTAATACTAGAGGAATAACCTTATTGCATTCCATTTTTGATGTTTTGACTATTAATGGCAACCTCTACTGAAAACGTGGAAGAATCGACTTAAAATCAAAATGAATAAACTCTTTTATGGCAAACAACTCAAGCTTGAGTTGTTTACCAAAAAAGAATTTAGTCTTTTTTGATTTTAAGTCGATTCTTCCACGTTTTCAGTAGATAAGTTAATTTAATTTTTTTTAATTTTATTTTTTGATTATGATTTAATTTATTGCTAAGTAGGATTTTTTTTTAAATACTGATTTGCATCTTCTTTGGATACCAAAAAGAACGATAAATATATAAAGATGTTTATAAAATGGTTACACTTATCAAAAAAAACAAAATAAACTGCAACGGATCGTTGCTAAACTTTATCCAAATTCATTTGAAATATTAATATGTTCTTGAGTAAAGTACTTTAAAATATAATTTTACTAAAACCTTTATTTAACCTTTTTTGTGGTCCCCAAGGTACTTAATTAGGATATTAAATTTCCTCAAAATTGGTTAAGTCATTTGTAAGATATTTAGAAAAAACTAGAAAAGTACTGAAATAAAGTACTAATGTTTGTGGACCGATATGTACCAAAAACTAATCAGCGCTTCATTTTGTTAAACTAATGGTAGGTTTTCAATTTCATTTCAATCAGCGCAAAGGTGTGGAAAAAATCGTGGACGAAAAAAACGATAACACACACACACACATACATCCATCCGCACGCACTTCCAAAAAAAATGGCACTTTTTGGCCTCTCGACGAGATTCCAGGTAATTTTTGGCAAAACCGCCACATGCTAAAATTCAATCTCATTGAATACTTCAATTTGTGACCTTAATTGAGTCTATGGGTTCCTTAGTCTTTACCTGAGGACCCTTTGAAGTCGCGCTTGCCGCGAGAGCGATTCCAATACTTTCTCCCATGCTTCGCATTGGATAAAGTAAAAATGTTAAAAAATTTTAGGGATTTTTCAAATGATTAAAATTATTCTTTTGACGATGTATATATTTTTACTTTTTTTGAAGAAAAAAATTTGACTCAGCAAGTTTCTTTCTTCAGCTCCTCCACATGATATCTGCTTTCGAAGAAATTTCCTAAAAAAAAATATATTAAAAAATTCATTTACAAACTATAAAATTTATTTAATTTTAAGAAATACTTGTAATGTAAAAAGAAATAAAACTATCAATAATTTCAACCAATTTAATTGTAGAAAATAAAAATCATTTAATTTAAGCATTTATTTCGGATAGAAATAGTATGAATAGGTAGAAAAGTAAATAAATTTAATTAACATTTTAAATGGATTCTATCGAGTTAGTGGGATTCAGGTTATCTAACGTTAATTAACATTTTCTCTGTGTATGCAATTCATAAAACTATTTTAAAAGCTATTTATTATTATTATTATTTTTTTTTTTTCAAACTAAAAAGAATAAAAACTTCAAACAAAATATATTTATGAACTAAAATAGCTGGCATTCAAGGTGCAAATCGAAAATAAAATAAAACGCTACTTATGTTTCAAAATAAGAAGCTACTTATGTTTCAAAATAAGAAAAAATTGATTAAATATGTAAAAAAATAAAATAGATATCTTAAAGGGGAGAAGCCACTTTTTATGATATTTTTAGATAAATGAGTTATTTATGGAAAAATTATATAAAATTTAGATTTCAATTTAATATTAATTATATAGGGGTAATTATTAAAATAGTATGAATAATATAAGAAAATAATTGGATGTCTGACACACAAACAGATATATTTTTTCAAATAAAGGGTAAATTTTATAAAATTACTCACCGAAATGAAAAAATTCGAGACAGTGAGATGGTATGGAGTAGACTCAGGTGCTGTCAATTTATACCTGTTGGAGAAGAGAGAAATTAGTTATTTTTCGAAAATTATATAAAATTTAGATTTTAATTTAATTTTAGTCATATAGGGGCAATTATTAAAATACTATTAATAATATAAGAAACTAATTGTATGTCTGATACACAAACAGATACATTTTTTCGATATAAGAGTTAAATTTTATAAAAATACTCACCGAAATGAAAAAATTTGAGACACTGAGATGGTATCTGGTAGACCCAGGTGCTGTCAATTTATACCTGTTGGACAAGAGAGAAATTAATTATTTTTGGAAAAATTATATTGTAAATTTATAATTTAATTTAATATTAATTATATGTATATATGTACATATGTACAATTATTAAAATACTATGAATAATATAGGAAAATTGGATGTCTGACAAACAAACAGATACATTTTTTCGATATAAGAGTTAAATTTTATATAAATACTCACCGAAATGAAAAAATTCGAGACAGTGAGATGGCATGGAGTAGACCAAGGCGCTGTCAATTTATACCTGTTGGACAAGAAAGAAATGAGTTATTTTTGGAAAAATTATATTATAAATTTAGATTTTAATTTAATATTAATTATATAGGAGCAATTATTAAAAGTTGATACAATTTTGATGACTGTATATGTATATAATTAAGTAATGGAGAGGGATTCAGCCAATGGGTAGCCTCTGCTGAATAAAAAACTCCCAATTATGGAAAACGTTTTGGCTTTAATTAAATAATACTATCATCAGTTCCTAAGAGCTGACAAAAGCCATAGAGCACACATGTAAAAATACACAAAATTCACAATTGTCCGCAGGCAGAGTTGTTATGCATTTTATCATAATATACAAAATTATATGAATTATAAAATGGTACATAAATCTTGGTGTGCTCTCACTCGATATGCGCAACGTCTCAAGTACAAATACAGCAAATTTTCATTTATTCAATTAATAATAACATTATGAGGACATTGATCTAATTATGATCACTCGTTATAAATCGTTATAAATAAATAAAATTATAATTCCAGCAGAAGACACACTCTTTTATTGTCTCCTTCAACAGTTTATTGTCTATTGGATCTTTTTCTTTTTACAAAAACAAAATATCTATTTAATAAATAAATATATTATATAGATATTGTGTTTTTGTAAAAAGAAAAAGATCCAATAGACATAAACTGTCGTCACAATTAATTAAAATCCAAAGGTCGATTAAATAAAATATTATTGATAATTAATTTAAATGAAAAATTATTATATCCCTTGACGAATTAATTCGTAATAATAGAATTGATTTTCAAATTTAATAAATGTGAATATTTAAATAATTTTAAATAGAATATTTTTTCAGAATTTATGATATAGTTTCAAATTTTTTTTTTTAAGATAGATGATTTTAGAAATATTTTCAGTATTGAAATTTTTTGGTTTCAAAAAAGACAAGATTACGAAAACTTTTAAATTAAATTGATCTATTGTTTTTCTTTGTTAACGTTTCGGTTCCTGGTAGAGTAACCTTCCTCCATAGGTCACATAAATGACTTTTACACTCGTTAACGTGCTAATGAATGAAATTTAACATATTATAACTTAATTCAATGTCATGCTTTGTTAACATTTCGGTTTTTCGTCTTAGTAATATCACCACCAAGTTACAGACATATATTTAAACTAATGATGAGGTACAATATTTTAATTAGTATAATATAATGTAATACTTTTTGAACGTTTCGGGCCCTGATTTAGTAATGACGTAATAGACAGTGCAGGATTTACGCTACATAAGTTATAGCCGAGGGGTGAACCGCGATTGGAATTAAGTGTACACCGTCTTTGAAATTACTTTGGAATTCATTAGATAACACTGATAAACAATGAGATTTTCCTTTAAATAAAACTAAGTGATCTTTATGTATTCAGATGTGCTGATAACCAATATCACATCCGTTTTTCTCAATCACCTAAATTTTTTACGGAACACCCACATTTTATAGTTTTATAGTTGTATGGTTTCAGGTCTCCGCACCCGGATTAACTTAGACTTTCATTGTTTATTTGAAAGTCTATTCAGCCCTCATTCGAATTCTTATAATTCATAAAGTATTAATAATATGAAATGGCGGCTTTTATATTAATAATTTGTATAATATATGTGAAGAATACACATCCATATTCAAATTTATCTAATAACAGGTCATTCAATAAGTCAGTAGGATAAGTAAGAAAAAAACAACATTTTGACAAAACTCGATTTTATTATTCAACATAGTTGCCTTCGAGGGCGATACAACGAGTATAGCGATTTTCCAACTTTTCGATACCACTTTTATAGTACGATTTCTTTTTCTCGTCAAAATAGACGCCAGTTTCAGCGATTACTTCATCATTGGACTTCTTTTGGATTCTGGTGTGTAATAGGGAAGCCATGTCTCATCCATTGTCACATTCCATTTTATTGCGGTTTAACAGCGCCAAACACTCCTCTGAAGCATCGATTCGTTGTTTTTGGTCGACTGTGAGCTCACGCGGCACCCACTTTGCACAGAGCTTTCGCATACCCAAATGTTCGTGTAAAATGGTAAAAACACTACCATCTGATATCTTTACAATGTCAGCTAGCTCGTACACCTTCAATTTGCGATCGTTCATAACCAATTTGTGGATTTTTTTTTATGTTTTCTGGAATAACAGCCTCTTTTGGGCGTTCACTGCTCTGCATCATTTGTGCTGGTACGACCACGTTTAAATTCAGCAATCCACTTCTTTACCATTTGTTTCGATGGAACAGAGTTCGGATAATGTTGCCATTGTTTGGTTTCCACTGTATTTTTTTTCATCAAAAAGCAATGCTTTATTAAAACTCGAAATTCACTTTTTTTTTAAGTAACAAAAGTTGCTTCACACAAAATGCTATAACTCACGAATCAATAGTCAGATTGCTGTCAAATTTATACACGTATCGTTTGAAGGTTAGTACTAAATAAAAATCATATGGAAAAATTCTAGTAACGCCATCTTTGTGTCATCCTACGGACTTATTGAATGACCTAATAATTATTTTGACCTAAATAGATTGAAAAGCTTAATTTGGTATTTTTATGTATTTTTTGTTTGAGAAAAAAATATTTTTTAGCAAGAAAGGCCCACTTATTTATTTATATCATTTCCTCAAAATTTTGATTTCAATTATTTTTTTTTTTTCTAAATTTACTGTGGCTTTTTTGAAGTGAATGACTTTAAATATGTCCGAAATCTTATGTATCGAGTAAATTTCAGTTATTTTAACAAATTTTAATAGTTGGATATTATGAAAAAAATGATCAACTATATTGGTCTTTTTTGAATCCCAAAATGAATTATTTATTTCAAATAACTTTATTTAAATTATATGTGAGTTCAAATTGCATATAGTAGCAAAGTTAAGATTTTTAAGGAAAACAATAAATAGATTGCTATCTACTGAATCCCAGGAGTTGAAGATGATTTATATTATACATGTCAGAAGGGTTGTGGATTTCTTTCAAAGATGGGAAGAAAAGAGAAACTTTATCAAGACTCGGTAAAGATCAGTTTGCAGTTTTAGTAAATTAATCATTTTAAATAATTGAGTGAATATCGATGAGGCAGCCCAAAAAAAGAAGATAATTTATATTATCCTTTTATTCATAAACCGACGTTTCGGTGGCTATTCCCTCCTTCTTCAGGGTTTTGAAAAGTCAGTGAAGGAACACTTTTCAAAACCCGGAAGAAGGAGGGAATAGCCTCCGAAACGTTTTGTTTATGAATAAAAGGATAATATAAATTATCTTCTTTTTTTGGACTGCATCATCAATATCCACTCAATTTCACTTATCAGTCCATCTCCAAAAATTACTCCAATCTTATTTTAAATAATAAATATCTGATATTCATGTCGATTTAATATTTTCTCATCTAGAGTCAAAAGGCCATTCCTAGAATAATATAAATTAATAAAGTAATCTCTACTAGTCTAAAACAGGTCTCGACTTGTATTTACTTTCAGCTTCCAACATACACCGACTGGTCGCCGGCATCTTGGTAGACGGCGACTGTGACTTTCT
>JALMQS010000189.1:2832103-2855452 GCA_024734495.1 Forficula auricularia
AAAAGGAGGTAGTTGCAAGCTACCTTCGTTAACACTTTTAAATTCTGAAGAAAGAGAGAAGAGAACTCGAAACGTCTGTTTTTAAATAATAAAAATGATGTTCCAATAAATTATTTTATTTAGAATTTGTACTTTTCATTACCTAACTATTCTGTATTTAGTTCTACCAGTCTGTCTACAAAAGAAAATACTTTTAACATTATTTTAGCACACTTTCTCATCATTTCTAATGGAATCATTCACCTATTCTTGAGATGTTTTGGGGATTAGGGTCGATCGATGTGGAATTCGAATTCCCCCTGGCCCTCATTCCTGTGGTTTGATGTTTCTCAATTGATAAACTTTCATACGATAGGACAAGTTTGGAGCAAGATTGCCTTTGACCAATCCTTTAGATGTTAATAGTTAATCCCAGTTTCTCAATATAGAAATGGAAGCTCTTAACTCCCTCTGCAGACATCACTAGTAGGCAAATAGTTGAGTGGTCATTTAATATTAATATTAATATTTATTATAAGATAAGTTTTCCTTTGGAGAACTGGGTAGATTTATAACTGAGGATTTAATGGAAGACAATACAGGAATAAATAAAAAGAATATTTCCAATAAAAAAATAATTATTGGAAGGTCTTCCTTTTACAATTATTGAACCAACGTTTCGAAGGATCTTTCCTTCTACTCCAGAATAGAGACACATTCTATTTTATTGACGATAGAAATATTTTCTCAAATCCAATTAGAAGTGAAAAAGAAGACAAGAAAGAAAATTATTATATACTTCCTTAAGTGACCCTTTGAACCCTGAAGAAAAGTTAAAATTCCCCGAAACGTCAGTTCAAAAACTATAAAAGGAAAACCTTCCAATAAATACTTTTTTATTGGAAATAATCTTTTTATCTATTCCTGGACTGCCTTTCATTAAATCCTCGTTTTTTGTTTGTTTTTTGGCTTTACGGCCTTTCTAGCCATAAGCCAATTTACGATACTTATTATTATTATTTTTTAATTTGTCTCTACCCAGGGATCAGATTTTAGCCGGATGCCTCGAGTCGGATTCGAACCCGGGTCCACTTGGTTAGCAGGCTGGTACGCTAACCCATAACCCGACCCCCTAAATCACCGGTTATTATTATTATTTTTTTGTAAACACCATAAAAAACACTATCAAAAACAACCTGGATTATACTAGATACCGATTTCTGATTATAGAAAAACTAAAACTAAAAAAACACCTGTTTACCTAGAAAAGCTTATTCTAAATTAAAAATATGAAAAGTATACTTTTCCCTTTGCTTTGTTCTAAGAAATCATTGGATGAACTTTTTTCTAGAGATAAAAACCGAAACCACAGAATGGAAATCTGAAAGGAAAAGTTAATTAGTCAAAGTATCTTAAGGGCTTAAATGCTCAGAATCTCTCAATTGAATTCATATATTCCAAATTAGATATTTAATAATTAGTTCTCAAAAATATATTTTAATTAAAACATTAGAAAAAATCGTGTGATCAAATAAAAATATACCTTATAGGAATTAGATAAAATGATTTTTAGCCTCTTTGAAAACTAAATTGATTTAGTATTATTTTTTTTTTTTTTTTTTTTTTTTGAGCTAGAAAGTTACAATCTTGTACAAAGGTGCACTTTGTAATTATAGACATGCTTGTTAAATTTCACTTTCTTTTACTGATACATATAAAGTTCGAAAGCCTAAAATCTAATTATTTATTTGTTTAGGAAACATTTAGCATCAGAATGAGCTTTCTGATTCTTTCGATTTTGAAATTCAATTTCATGACTAACTTTTTATGAATTCAGACATAAAGGCAGAGAAAAAGATGCTTAAAAATTATATATTCTCCATTTTTAATCCATTTCTAAATAATTTCTAAATAAGAATATGCCAAAAAATTAAATATTTTTAGTCAATCTCAACCAAAACATTCTGTGAAAAAACAGGTCAAGTTCGTTAAATCTAGTGTGTAGCCAAGTTAAATTCGCCAAGAATAATTAAGTTGAGAGATCTACTATTCTCAATTAATTATTCTTGGCGAATTTAATTTGGCTACACACTTGATTTCACGAACTTGGCCTGTTTTTTCACAGAATGTTTTGGTTGAGATTTCTCTTCTTTTTGTAAGCTATGAAGCCCGTTGGTTCAAACCGCTAGAATTTTCATTTTTTATCCCCCCCTCCCCTTTTGAGTGGTTAGTTGTTGAATTTCTAGCCTTCAGGGGCCTACAGAATATGTATACAAAATTTGGTTGAGTTTGGTCCATGCGGCTAGACTTTTCATTCTTGGCCCTTCCCCCGCCCCCCTCCATTTGAATGGGTTGAAAGATAGAAAGTTTGGATTTTTGGAATTTTTCCTTTGTTTGTGTCCCAAACTCTTGTAGAAGGCAGAATTTCATGACCCCCCCCCCCCCCCCCCTCCATTTTGAATGGGTTGAAAGATAGAAAGTTTGGATTTTTGGAATTTTCCTTTGTTTGTGTCCCAAACTCTTGTAGAAGGCGAAATTTCATGATGCTGGGATGATTGGAAGTACCCTATAGGTTTTGATGACCTATCAGTGAGTCAGTGCCAAAATTAGCTATTTTCTCAAGTTCATATCTCAGAATCTATTTAATCTATATTATTGAAATTTGGCACTCTCCTCAAGATGGATTTCATAAATACATGTGTATAATTTCAGCTCCGTATCTCAAATGGATTCCGATCTCCAGGGTGGTCGAAAATGGCTCGAAATGGTGGCTATTTATAGTGTACAGCGTGTACGGCCAAGCTAATGCTCAAACTTGGCCTGCGCACGCTGTGCGCTTTGATAGTTCGACTACCAGCAAGTATACATATATGTGCTTGCCTAGCTTACCATAATTGGTGAGAACTCCAAATAGTTATGCATGCTATTGATTCCAGAACATGAGTAGGAAATGAAATTTAGGATGTATTGATTCTTATTGAGCATTTTTTAGTCAGTACGCCTGCCAGGCGGTCCTAGTATTCAATTCACTCCAAAATATTTTTTGTTCATTGTATTCAAAAATGTCTGAAACGCGAAAATCTTTATCAACTATAATTTATTTCCTGTCTTTGTGGTTCGTGTCTCCGTATCTGGATTCTGATACCCATGATAACTCAAAAATAGAAAGACGTAGAACAGTGGCGGCGCTAGACCAAAATTTTATGTGGGCGAGGTAAATTTTGCGAGCCCCCCTTTCCATGGTGGCGAAATTTTACATAGAGAGAATTTTTTTTTTTGAAACTGTCCAATTTTTACTTATAATTATGGAAATCGGTGTAAGTTTTAGGTGAAACTTAATGATGATATTTCTAAAAATTAAAAAGATGGAGTGTTGTTTCACAAAGGATGAAACAAACTGTCAAATTTTCAGTTTTAATAAAATGTAAATTTTTATTTATAAAAATGCAAAAATCTTCACCTTACATAATATTAAGTAATAACTAACAGTAAACAATTAAACAAACAGAAATTTCCTGCTTTTAGTCTTACTAAACTCCTTAATGAGTGTACTATTTGTAATTTTATTTTCTAATTTAATTCTAAGAAATTAATATTTATACTTGTAATTAAAGGTTTTTTATTTATATTAATATTCATATTTATCTAGATTTTTTATATTTATGTATTTTTATATTAAAAAAGAAGATTTCTGTAAATTTTTTTTAAATTTTAATTTTATTGATGTTTTTCTTGTGTTATATTGGTATGCATGATTTGAATGTTAAATTTTGTTATATTGGTACTTATGATTTAGATGTTAAAAATTGTGATCGCTCGTTCAATTATTATTAGTTTTAAGCTGTAAACTCCTGATGATGGACTAATAATCCGAAATATAGTGAGTTTGTATAAACCTCTTTGAGTTTTATTTCATTCACTGTGAAACTACACACCCTTTACTCTATTAATTATTTGATTCCTTTTAACTTTATCTTGTCAACAAATATCTACTTGGAAAATTTGTATTTAAAGAGACAGATCACTTGAATAAAAATGATGAAAAAATTATATAACACTGAAGTATTTTCACATATATACCTATAATATAATTAAATATAAGTTAGATGGTTTGATCTTATTCGGAATGTCTTTCTATGCCTATTCTTGGATTGGGTTGAATATGATAGATTTTAGACAATATTTTTTTTGAAAAAGACTAAAGAAATTTTCATTTTTGTTAATTAATTTACCTCTTTTGAAAAAAATAGAATAAAAAAAACAAGCTTTAATCAAATATCAAGCAGATTCTATAAATCGAGCTAATCAATGAAAGCAATTCACAATAATATAATTACAATTTCATTTTGTTTATTTGACGTGTTAGTTTTTAAAAGGATTTAGTAAGTACGTTTAATTAATAGCATCCAATATAAAATCAAAATAAATACTCATCAATTTATTTCATTGTGAATGGATCTCAATGATTGAAATCTTCAAAAGGATCTATTCATTATGTGAATTTAGATTATTTATTTAATTATAAAAAATATTTGTATGCTTATTATATCAATTAAGCTGTTGTATTAACTGAAGATATATATGTATAAATATATATATATTTTGCGTTTGGACCCTTGGGATCACGCAAAGCTTTTTGTTTCTTGCAAGGCCAGGATCTTGATTTTTTGTTTATTGAGTTTCATGGTCAGGCTATGTAATTTTCCTGGCCGGATGAGTGTGTTGATGTTAAAGGTGCCCAGGTATGTATGGATTTTTGACGTTATTCTTCCAATGTTTCTTCCTTGATTTCGTGATGGTCTGGGTCCCCCAGAATCCGAATACCCGGTTGCCACTTGAGGGTGGGTGGATTGGTTACCTCCTGGGGTAATCTTGTTTTGCCTCTCATTCATGGTTGCTTGTTACGAAATTTTGTCCTGCGCATGCGCAAGGTTTTGTAGAACCAGAGATTGTCAGTTTCTGGAGCCGAGGGGCCGATTTTTTTAAATAAATAATAGAAGATATATTTATAATATACGATTGTAAAGAATTGTAAGCAAATTCTTTAGATTAACTTATGCTATTGCAAGAGTATGATTATTTATACATTTTGAAATTGATTTTTGTTACTGCAATCTGTTGAAATCGAAATATATATAGATTAAAACGTTCACACAGCAGAATAAAGAAAAGTATCTCCAAAGTCGACGTTTCGATTTATTTCCTAATCTGTATACGGTTCCCTATGTTAAGAATTTATTATTATCAAGAATAAATACATGTTGTAATAATATATACTACTGAGTACGGATGGCAAATTATTTTAATATATCGATATAGCTATAGCGCTATATCGATACATAAATATATCGCAGCAAATATATGGATATATTTTTATTAATTATTTTTTAGATATTAACATATCAAAAACTAACCAGTAATTGTAACTTATTGAGAAATAAAAACATCCTATGAAGTAAAAATAATTTAATCTTAAAAATACATTTTTTTTATATATATTCAAAGCTAGTTTCACCTAAGGTTATTTTAGAAAAACAGTAATCAATAGTCATAGTCATGTGGAGTACATTTTTTTAAATTTATGAATGAACTTAAAAATAAAACACACAAAAAAACATGAAAAAAACTACAAAATGATTCCAAAAACAAAAGTCTGGACAGACTTTTGCCAATCAGACGGCTGCGGTTTTTTGTCGGTATTTTTCTAGTATTATGGTATTTTTTCGCCTCTATTACAATACATACCATAATTTTTTTTTTTGAGTTTAGAGTACCTAGTAAAAGTATTTTTTAATAGTTGTGATATTGTCAAATAAAAATTTCGTATAAAATTGTCAAATTAAAAAATTGCAGCAGTTTTTTGGTATTTGAAAGTGAAAAAAAATTCCGATATATTTTTCGATATATATCGCAAGGCATATATCGATATATATCGCCACGAGTATACCGATACTTATATATATTATGGAAATATATCGATATAAAAAATAATGGAATATCGTTGCCATCACTAATCCTGAGAATATTTTCAAAATAAATCGAAACGTCGACTTTGGAGATATTTTTCTTTATTTTGGTTGCCTGAGACCTAGAGACACTAGAGCACTAGACAGGCACTAGAAGAAAAACAATTGGAGGGTATTTAGTCATTTAACTTAAGAATAAATGAAAAAAAAAATTAATTTGAAAAACTTGACAGAGCTTGTAATCGACGTCGGGACCAGGAGAAATAATTAGTTTATGCACATCCTAACGATATTTTCGATAAAGAGAAAAAGAGCAATAATTCACTCCCAAGCTTGACCTAAATAAATGTTATTAAAATTACCAAAAAATAAACATTCCAAAAATAATTTAAATATTTATTTATTTTCAATATAGTAAATAAATTAGATAAATAAAAAAATTAGACCTAATGAAATTCAATCAATTCCCGAAATTATTATATGGAAAATGTAGATTTGAAAAAAAATATTTATAAATTATTTAAATAATTTTTTTACTAAATTCTATTAAAAATCCGTATTTATTTATAACCTTCAGTACATATTTCAAGACCCGCATCAATAAAAAGCTTCAATTCCGACCCAATCCTTGTTTCTTTCTTTCTTTCAAAGCGGACTGCAGGGGTTGTACATTTTTTGTACAACTTCTTGTATCAATATCATTTCAAAAAACAAAAACAACAATCGGTGCAACGGTGTGGAAAAAATCGTGGGCCAAAAAAACGATAACATCCATCCATCCATCCGCACGAACTAAATGAAAAAATCGTACTTTTTGGCCTCTCGACGAGACCCCATGTAATTTTTTGGCAAAACCGTCACCTGCTAAAATTCAACCTAATTGAATACTACAATTTGTGACTTTAATTGAGTCCATGGGTTTCATAGTCTTTACCTGAGGACCCTTTGAAGTTGCGCTTGCCGCGAGACCGATTACAAAACTTTACCCATGCTTCGCATTGGATAAAGTAAAAAAAAAATGCTTATTCTTGTGTTTTATAATTGTTTTAATATTATGTCGTTGCTAAATACATAATAAGACAGTCTGGCTTTTATTAGCTGGAAGTGGAAAGTGATAGATTGCGGATCTCCTTAACACAAATCTAATTTATTTCGATTAAATAACGTTACGCTAATTAACTTTTTATTCATAACACATATTTATGTAGACATTAAAAGCAAAAAAGAGAGCGAAATAAAAAGTTTTAAAAGTATAACAATGTTAATTTAGCCAGAATACGAAAAACTTTTGCAATGTTTCACTTGATAAATTTATTTATATAAAGAAATATTAATAATATGAAAGTACGGGACTTGAAAAAATTCCTTGCTAATTCTGCCACATAGGGTTTGCAATACCGGGCCAAAAATAAAATACCAGTATTCGGTATTTTTTAACCGTTGTACCGGGATACCGGTATTAATACAGGTATTAGGAAAAAACACCGTTGTTCTTTTGCCACATTTATTAGTTTAATATAAAAATATAAACAATTTTGTTATAAACAAATATAAAATAAAGGAACAAATGTTATAATCAAATATTATTAATAAGAGCAGTAAAATAATCATTTTTAACACTAGAAACAAAAAAATATAACATAAAAAATAAACCATTACAGTATTATAATTCAATAAAGGTATAGGATGGATGAATGGAGAGGGGGAGAATAATGGAATTGAAATAATTATCGGAAAAGAGGTTTTTTCTTTAATTAGTTTTTTCCTCTTATTAAAAATAAGGACTAAAAGATGATCAAGGACACTCGATGGTGGAGAAGTAATCTCCGGAATCGAAGCTCAAAAACAATGTATGCATAAATTCATGTAAAATAATTGGTTTAATAAAGGAATAAAACTCAAAACATATAATATTATCCGAGGGGTGAACCGCGACCTAAAATCGTGTACACCTACTTCCACTTCCACTTTCATTTCCAAGTAGAAGATAATAGATGGCAATAGATTATCTAATGAATTCCAAAGTAATTCCAAATAATTCCAAAGACAGTGTACACCTAATTCCAATCGAAGTTCACCCCTCGGTATTATCATTAAGATACCAATAGTAATAACTGAGGGGTGAACCGCGACCTAATATGCTGTACACCTACTTCAACTTGTACTTCCAAATATTTTCAAGTACTTTCAAATATTTCCAAGTACTCTCAAATATTTCCAAGTAATTCCAAAAATTTCCAAGTAATTCCAAATATTTCCAAATACTTCCAAAATACTTCCAAAGAGGTGTACACCTACTTCCAATCGCGGATCACCCCTCAGTAATAGTTATAGTGGTCTCATCGCAAATTTAACAATGAGGGAACGCTGAAATTCCAGGTGACCTGGGGTTCCGGGGGGCCTCCCCGGAAATCTTATATGTTCCAAATGATGCATTTTAAGGGTTTTCATTTTTGTTTTTTTGTTTTTCAAAAAAAATTTTAACCTGTAAATTAAATAGATAAAATAAAAATATAAAAAGATAAAAATCTTTCAAAGGCTTTGTGGGAACCGCAACCATGACACCCCCTGATAATAAATAAGAGTAAATGTAACATAAAAATCTTGTTGTGTAGTCTATTATACAGGGTGGCGTAGACCAAATGACCACATTTGAAATGGACGCAATATCTTTAATTTTCGAGACACATATAATATCTATTAATAGAAAAAAACCTTAACTAATTTATTAACTGCATATTTTTGAAATGTAATTGTAGAAATCATAATGCAGAGCTGTCATTAAGCTTGAACGTATTTTTCTGTGCAATTTATTTGCAGTTGAAAATGCTATTTACGCATCCACGCTGATTGGTGGTACTCACTGTTAATAGGGAGCGATATATTTTCGACCAAATAATTGGGGAAATGGGATGCGAGACATTTAGGGCCAGTTGTATGTCGGTTGGTAAACTCTTTTTAAACGTTGACAAAGGGTAAAAGGCTAGGATGGCGAATCAGATGAAAGTGCCTGCCAATCAGATGACAGGCACTTTCATCTGATTGGCCTTAAAAAGAGTTTACTAACCGACATACAACTGGCCCTAAGAGAGGTCAAACAGCTGGCGAGAGACAGAGCCGAGTGAAGACGGGTGGTTGCGTCAAACCAGTCTTTGGACTGTGTACTCAATGATGATAATGATACTCTCTAAATATTTCCCTAGTTGTCCTTCATCATCTAAAAAAATCGGTCTCTCAAATGACGGTTTTGGATGAATCTATTTTTGTATTTCTTTTGTATTATTGTTTGTGACAATTTTTTATTTATAAGCTAATACCGAAATTACCGGTATTTTACCTTAGCAAATACCGGTTTTACAAAATTTCAAAATAGAACGAAATACCGGTATTCGGTATACCGGCATTTCTATCCTTACTGCCACACAATTTCGAAAGCAAAAGTGATTTTAGACCAGGTGTCTAATCTTTTCACTGATCTATCCGAACAAAATTCAAAAACGTCACTTTAATCATTGAGCGAATACCTGACGAGAATTTCTTCAAAATCCCAGAATAGGTAGCTTCAAAAAACCTTTCTAGGTGTTTTTTTTTGTGTCTGTAATCTAGGCCATTCTCAGCACAAAACCTTTCTATATAAATTACTCAAACGCCTATCCGCTAATTAATCTCTGTCTCTAACGCTGCTTTAAAGAGCTGTTAATGATAGGTTAATATTTGATTAATTCAAGGACTCAAGTAACCAAAAGCTTGTTAAAATATAGATCATATTTTTACATAGTAATTTTGTTGATTTTTTGAAAAAGCGTATGAAAATATTTGATATTAATATTCTTCTTGTTTATCATAACAATATCCATATTCCAAGTTCACAAATTTTCACACATTCTAACTTCTCAAGGAGTATATAGAATGACATTGAGTCACTCTTATAGAAAAAAAATTAATTTTTATTTGTAATAGTGATCAAAGTGTGAGCGATTCCTAGGGAATTCTAAAATATACCATATTTAAATCAATTAAAATTTGAATTTCTAGTGAAATCACACATAATATATATAAATAAAAATGTACTGTTACGCTTAAGTGATACGTTGAAAGATCTCTGAAAGTTTTTCACCGATTTCTTTGAAATTTTCACACAACATTCCATTCAAATACACGAGTGTTTTTATATATAGTGTTTTTATAGATATCACACATGTGGCATGCAAAAAATATTTTTTCGAGGAAACAACACCAGCATCTCTCTGGGGGGGGGGGGTAAAAGCAAACAAACAAGATGGCCGATAATAGCTTTTTTGGAAATCTTTCAACTGTCAATATTATTTTTGGTTAAGGGAACAATAATACCAATCGGAGCACCAAACTGACATATGTTGCGAATATAGTTTCGATACGTCCAGTGGTTTAGGCGTGAAGCATAAGAGTTAGTCACAGCAACGCGTAGTCGGGTCAGCTATTATCTATATAAATTTTAACCATAAAACGAGACGCTCCTCCCCAGGGGCTAGGTGACTCCGGGCCGAAGGGCCGGGCGTCAACTAGTTAATTATAATTATTGAACACGAATAAATAATACTATCAATTCATTAGCATTTCATTTATTTCTATTGACTGTGAAAATTCACCTTTTTACTTCAATATAGATAAAACTTATATATTCTTTTTATTTGTACTTGTTTATTATTAGTTAAATTGTTGTAGTTAATTTGTATTGATGTTTGCTAATGTATTGTAGTTAGATTGTATTGATGTTTGGAGGATCTAGCCACCGAGGACTTGTGACTCTAAGCAGATTTATTTATTTATTTACAACATTTATTAAAATAAAAACGTCTACAAATCCGATCCGGATGATCCGGAGGACAGGATAACGAGGTTTTACTGTATTTATATTTAATAATTGTAATTATATTGTTTTAGTTTGCTTTTCTATACATTTCTTTTTGATTTGTTAGTAAAAATGAAGGTTTATACTATAAATTATCTATATAATATGGGGTCGCGAAAAATTTCTCAGTCAAAATGGGTTCGCGAATGAAAAAAGTTTAAACGTTGGGATAGAGCATTACTTATTTTTATTTGGAATATTATTAATGTATGCAAAATGAATTTGTATTTTTTGATTCATAAAAGTGCAGCCTCTCTAGTGATCACGAAAAGAGTGGTAGATTTAAACCTTTTCAAATCGCCCGGTGGAAAACCACTGTCCAATTTCTAAGAGCTCACTGATATTGAATATATTCAAAAATATATCCAAGTTCGGAGTTTTAATTGGTTTACCGGCTCTCTTATCTTTACTTTTCTTGTCACCCTTTTCATTTCCACCTCAAACTCTCCTTACTAATGACATCAATTAAAATCAATTTCTGCAACATTCGCGGTCTATCTCGCAATTCGAATTTACACGACGTACTTCAACATCTCGAACATGAAAAACCTGCTCTTTTAGGCCTATCCGAAACTATAATTGACGCGAATAAATCTAACGGTCGTGACTACCAATTCGAAAACTATACACTTCATTCAAAATTTCGAAAAAAAGGAGGTGTCTGCTGTTATATTAGAAAGGACATCCCTAGTAGGCGTTTAACTAATCTAGAATCCAATGAATTCGATGCCATATGGATCAAAATCACGTTAGGCCACTCAACTAAATTCTTCTGCATAATATATTTGCCCCCCAAAGACCCCAGATACAAACAATTTTTTGACTACCTCCTTGAGTGCCATTGCAATATCCTGAAAGAATTTCCATCTTCTGAAATATCTTTCCTAGGTGACTTTAACGTCCACAACAAAAATTGGCTAAAATTTTCTAGCCATAATTCCCCCGCAGGCTCCGACGCTGAAATCTTCTCAACGGCATGTGGCCTCACACAAATTATTAACGGCCCCACAAGAATCCCAGACAAAGCCAATGAAAAATCCAATCTTCTCGATCTTTTCATCACTTCCCACCCTTCGTCCTATGAAGCAAAAATTTCGGCCCCTTTAGGTAAATCTGACCACAATCTGATAAAAATTAAAACCTCCGCCAATTTACCAAAACCCCCGTCACCCCACTCCAACCCCAGAAAAATATGGCTAGTCGATAACGATAACATTAATTGGAATGACATGCGTAACTTTTTTGCCGCTTACCAGTGGAATGAACTCTGCATCAGAGATAAAAACGCTTCAGAATTCGCAGACGCCCTTAACGAGGCAATTCAAATAGGCTTAGAAACCTATATCCCCTCAAAATTGATTAAAGGGAACAAGGATTCTAAGCCTTGGTTTGGTAGACAATGCGCAGATTCCGTCCGTGAAAAAAACAAATATTTTCAGAAATGGCAACTTTCACAGCTAGAATGCGACCGAGTTGCATTTACCAAGTCGCGAAGCTCATGCAAAAAAATCATCTCTGAGGCAAAGAAATCATTCGACCAGAGGATAGCTGACCGTCTCGCATCTTGCCCCAATGGAAAACGGGCCTTTTTCTCGTTACACAAGGCAATAAATAGAAATTTCGCGTCCCCCTCACTTCCGCCCCTCTTTCACCCAAATGGTTCAGTAGCCACGACCCCCGCTGAAAAAGCCGAATCACTAGCATCCTATTTCGCAACTAACTCCACTTTAGATGACAAAGGGCTTAACCCGCCCACTTATACCCCCCAAACCAACCTCATGAACAAAATAATTTTCAGGCCCCAAATAATCATGAAAGCCATTAATAAATTAAATTCCAAATCCGCCGCAGGCCCGGATAACATCCCACCAATTCTCATTAAAAAATGCGCCCCTGAACTTGCCCCTATCTTATCCAAGCTATTCCAACTCTCTTACGAGTCGGGCATATTCCCCAAAAGCTGGAAAATAGCCAGAGTAACACCTATTCCTAAAAAAGGAGACACATCACAAATCTCTAATTACAGGCCTATCTCGATCACCTCTGTTCTTTCCAAAATAATGGAATTAGTCATAAACCAACACGTCCTTCATCACTTAGAAAACAATAAATTAATTCACGATAGGCAATATGGATTCAGACAAAATCGTTCCACAGGCGACATCTTAACCTATGTCACCCACACCTTCAACAATACTCTAGAGGCCGGAAAAGAAACCCTCGCTGTAGCTCTTGATATCTCCAAAGCTTTTGACCAGGTTTGGCACAAAAATCTTTTTGCCAAACTGCCAGCCTTTGGATTCACACCAACACTTCGCAAATGGATAGAAAGCTTTCTGACAAACCGAAGTATAAAAGTTGTGGTGGATGGAACATCATCTGAATCGTTCTCTACAAACTCTGGTGTTCCCCAAGGCTCTGTAATCTCCTCCACACTCTTCCTTATTTATATAAACGACCTTATTGATCAAACGGCAAACCCCACTCATTGTTACGCCGACGATAGCACTCTACACGGCAAACCCTCTCTCCCGAATAATCGAATCAATATTGCCTCCTCAATTACTCTCGACCTAGACAAACTGAATAAATGGGGCTCTCAAAATTTAGTTAACTTTAATTCAAATAAGACTCAATGTTGTCTAATTTCTAGGCGCGAAAATAGAGATTTCCCTGATATTCACTTCGATTCGAATACCCTGAAAATGTGTGACAGCCTATCCATGTTGGGCGTCTCTGTCGCATCTGACCTGTCTTGGAATGAACACATCTCCTCTGTGGCGAAATCTGCAGCAAGGAAGATTGGCTTCTTATTCAGGTCCAAGCGATTTTACAAACCCCCACAACTTCTCACCATCTACAAGGCCCAAATCCGCCCCTATCTCGAATACTGCTCTCATCTGTGGAGAGGAGCCTCAAAATATTCTCTTGCTACCCTTGATGCAATTCAGAAACGAGCCGTCAGGCTAATTGACGATTCTACCCTCACCGACTCCCTCGACTCGTTGGCTCATCGAAGAGATGTCTCTGCCCTTTCCCTTTTCTATAGATACTATCACGGCAGGTGCTCTGATGAGATAAAATCAATAATTCCCCCCAAAGCATACTTTGCACGCAGCACACGTTTTGCCGACTCCCAACACTCTTTTGCGGTCAAATTGGAAAAGTGCCGGACCACTTCATTCGCGAATACATATATCCCCATGACTTCAAGGAACTGGAACTCTCTCCCAGCCTCTATCTTTCCCAGCACCTATGATCTTCAAACCTTCAAAACCAGGGTGCATAGACACCTACGTCTACACCCTCTCACTTAATCAACTTTCCCTTCTCTTCGGTAATGCAAGGGTCTTTCGAGATCCATAGGGGCTACACCTTTACTGGTGCACCCCTTCTTGCATTCGATTGCATTAAAAAAAAAAAAAAAAAAGAATAGACAAACATTTCATGGATTGAGTCAGAATCAAAGATATCTGTAAATGCGCGTATGGAAATAATGAAGGATATATTTTGTCAAAAAGACGAATGTGGGAAGAGAGTTCCAAACTCAAGAAGTCATAGGGATAAACGAGTTGGCGAATGAGTACGTACGATTCCCTGGCGCATCATAGAACTGTTTCCGTCCTTTCTTTTTTGTATAAATACTATCTTGGTCAGTGGGGTAGCCAGAAAATTTCCATGGGAGGGGGAGGAGTTCAATCCACAAAGCAAAATATTTAGTGGGAATTTTGCTTTATTAAAACAAAAGGTACTTCAAGAAATTAAAAAAGAACATAATTCTTGATTATAAATATGAAATATACTTAATTACGGTTAGTTTGCCATAAGAAACGGTTTGCCATTGCCGTTACTCATCCCATGGGCCCTGCCCTTGGGGGAGGGGCCGTTCTAACCCCCCCCCCCCCCCGTGGCTACGCCTCTGATCTTGGTATTTGTTCTGTCAATAATCATTTTTCTATGATTTTGAAGTCGATTTTTTATTAATTAATTTATAGTTTGTAGAGTGTGTATTCGAAGTTTAATTAATGCTGGTTACAATCTCTTATGGATGTTTAAGACAAAAGATTAAAACGATGAGTTGTTTTTTTATTAGTGAATTAAGTAAAATCAAATGATGATTATATTCACCTTGTGATTTGATGAATGATCTTGGGCAATTAAATTAATCATAATCCAAAGAATTAGACATGGGTGAGCAGAATCGTACAATCATTTGAATTCATACAGGTTCTTATTTATACAATCTCCAAAGCTTCATATGCGCAAAATACATGATTTTAAAACAGTCAACACATCTTCGCAATTAGGTTATATACTAATCGGACAAACGCATGCTAACTAGTTTATCCCTATGACTTCTAGAGTCTGGAACTTTCTTTCCGCGTCGTCTTTCAAGGCTTTCACCCACAGATTCCTTCGAATTCAGCTCAATTTCTGAAATTTATTTTTATTTTTCATTCATGATGCAAGGGTCCACCACTAAAAGCAGGGGTTGCACCTTCTTAGTAGAACAATATAATTATAAAAAAAAACTTCACGTCCGATACATTTTTTTAACTTGCTGTGAATATTTAAAATAAATCGATAAGCTACTGAAAATTGTATTGATGCTTTTTCTTCAGAGATTAGACTTACTAAAACCCTCAAAAACAAAGCTATAAATTAATTTATATAAAAGTCCACAAAATGATCTGTAAGACAAAAAAATAATGCTTTCCACAATTGGTCTTCGAATCAATCAGACAATAATCGCGTACTCCTCACAAAAACCCGCGCCCACTGTAAAAAAATAATCGATAATGCGATGAAGTCCTTTATTTAGAAAAAAGCTGACAGGCTAGCAGCTTGCCCCAGCAGTTCAAACCAGTAAACCAGTTCTGGTCCCTTAATAAGAATGTAAAAAGAAATTTTAGAAACTCATAAAGAAGAACAGAAAGGAAGAGATTAATATGGTACGGACACCTCAAAAGAATGCCGGAAGATAGGTGGCCTCATAAAATATGGACCTGGATGCCCACGGAAAGACGGAGGAGGAGAAGAGGAAGACCGAGACGAACGTGGAAGCAGGGAGTAGATGAGGCAATGACCAGTAGGCAACTACAAGAGCAAGACATCCTGGATAGAGAGAATTGGCGTGTTGGATGCGGAAAACGGCGCATGCTGTAGAACAAACCGCTTTATTATTATATTAGAAACTCATAATTTCCCCCTCTCAATCTCTCCGACACTCGGTAGCCATTGACGCCTCCGACAAAGCCGAAGCTTTTGCCTCATATTTCGCGTCCAACTCAAACTTGGACGACAAAGGGCTTGAGCCACCCACATACCCCTCCAGTATTAATATAATGTCAGATACTGTTTTCAGGATACCGGCAATTCTAAAGATCATCCGGAAGCTAAAGATCAAGTCTTCGGCTGGCCCTGACGAAATCCCAGCCATTCTCATTAAAAAATGCGCCCCTGAACTTGCTATTATACTATCTAAATTATATAAGCTCTCCTATAACTCCGGAATAATTCCGGAGGCCTGGAAACTAGCTAGAATCTAACCAATTAAGAAAAAAGGCGATTCTCCCAAATTAAAAAACTATCGACCCATAGAAATCACTTCTGTCCTATCCAAAATCATGGAAAAGGCCATCAACGAGAAAGTTCGACGAGACCCTCGCGGTAGCTTTAGACATCTCAAAAGCCTTCGATAAGGTCTGGCACAAAAATCTTCTTGCCATATTGACCTCCGTCGGCCTTGCGTCAAAACTCTGCAAGTTGTTCGAAAGTTTTCTTTCAGACCGTAGAATTAAGGTTGTCATCGATGGAATATCATCTTCCTCCTACCACATCAACGCTGGAGTTCCTCAGGGATCGGTTATCTCCCCTACGCTTTTTCTTATCTATATCAAAGACCTTCTAAATTTGCCCTCCAATCCGGTACATTGTTACGCAGATGACAGCACCTTACATAATGCCACTGAATCGCATAAACACCGTGCAGACATTGCCTCCTTAATAAATTTAGACTTAGGCAGACTTAAAAACTGGGGATCCAAAACTTAGCTTCAATGCAGTGAAAACTCAGTGTTGCCTTATTTCTAGGCGCGTAGACAGAAACCTCCCAAACATATCATTCGACTCAAACTCACTAAAATTTAGGGATAAAATTTCAATGCTAGGCGTAACTCTAGGGTTTGACCTTTCATGGAATGACCATATCTCAACCACTGCTAAAGCTGCAGCGCGCAAGCTTGGTCTCCTATTTAGGTCTAGACGCTATTATACTCCCAGTCAACTTCTTATAATGTATAAGGCTCAATTCGTCCCTGTCTCGAATATAGCACTCATCTGTGGAGGGGTGCCTCCAAGCATCCTCTTGCTACACTGGATACGATTCAGAAGCGAGCAAATAAACTAATAGGAGACCCGGCTCTAACCAACTCACTCGACTCCCTGGCTCACCTAAGAACCGTTTCTGCCCTTTTCCTGCACTACAGATACTATCACGGTGTCTGTTCAGTCGACCTGAAATCAATTAACCCACCTAAAGCCCTCTTTATGAGAAACACTCGGTTTTCGAACGCTCAGCACCCCGTCGCTGTCAAATTGGATAAAAATCGAACAAACGCTTTCGCCAACTCTTTTATCCCTATGACCTCCAGAGACTGGAACTCGCTCCGTGCCACCATCTTTCCCGCAACTTACTATATATCATTCAGTTGCTCAGTTTTTTTTTTTTTTTTTTTTTTTTTTGACAGAACCTGACCTTAAAATACCCTTGAAAGCTTGTTCTAGGTCGACAAACAATAGCATAGTTTAGTTTTCCCTCGATATAAATAAACTTTTATTAGAAACTTTTTTTCATATAATTAACTGTTTTTGAGTTATAAGACTCTCACAAGATAAAAAAAAAATTCACCCGGTATAAGAATAGCTTGATTAATACAATAATATAATAATATAATAATACAATAAGATATAATAAGATTAAATTTTTGTTGTAAATTCTCTTTCAGTCCCTTCTTCTGTTGGAAGTGGATCCTCCAAGGGAGGATTTGGCAAGCCGACGGACGAGGCATATGAAATAATGCAAAACTTTTGCATATAAATTATAATAATACTTACTGTTTACTATTCACGTCCTTAGGTTTCGTTACAATTATTTCATATGCCTCCTCCGTCGGCTTGCCAAATTCTCCCTTGGAGGATTCCCTTCCAACAGAAGAAGGGACTGAAAGAGAATTTACAAAAAAATGTAATGTATATCTTATATTAAACGAGTTATTCTTATCGGGTGAGTATTTTATCTTGAGACAGTCTTGTAGTTTAGTTTCCCCCCCTGATATAAATAAGCTTCTATTTGAAACTTTTTTTCATATAATGCGCTGTTTTTGAGTTATAAGACTGTGCAATGCATTTTATCACCCTTTGTCAAAAAACAATTTCACTATAAGACAAAACATCGCTAATCTTTCTTTAACATATTCTTGACTCACAGTAATCAACAATCTTGGAAACGACTTTTCTTTAACAATTAAAATTTTATTTTGTCTTAGTTTTTATGCAGAGATAAGTAACATGTGTAAAAACGACTACAAAATTTTTTAATTGATAAAGAAAAGTTGTTTCCAAGATTGTTGATTACTGTTAGTCAAGAATATGTTAAAGAAAGATTAAATTGAAAGTTTTTGCCGAGAGTAGCAGAATTTTTATATATTGAAGGAGACAATAAAAGAGTGTGTCTTCTGCTGGAATTATAAATTTTATTTATTTATAACGAGTAGTTTCGAGGGCTTTGCCCTCTTCATCAGTCTATTACAATGTATTCACAGGAATTAATTTATGAATGAAAGGTTAAAATCTTTCGTTATAAATAAAAATCGTTATAAATAAATAAAATTTATAATTCAAGCAGAAGACACACTCTTTTAAAGAAAGATTAACGATGTTTTGTCTTATAGTAAAATTGTTTTTTCACAAAGAGTGCTAAAATGAGGAAGTTAAAATAAATTGACAAAACGTCTGGCCCTTTTAATAAAAACTCTGTGTTTTTAATTTATCCAATTCCCAACTATTCCTGTTATAAATGTACTATGGATACGAATGATATAACATACTATATTTTATTGGTAAAATCACATTAACTCATTGCAAAAAAAAATTGTAACTTTACTTTTTCTTGTATTAATTAGATACAAATTTGTAAAAAAATATGTTGTAAGATTACAATACTGGTAGTAATATTACTAAAAATCACGACTTCCCATTTTTTTATAGTAAAATTATATAAGAAATTTTTAACAGTGTAGTCTACAAGCTACATTGTTTAGACAGATAGTGTAGCGATACTAATAGAGTTCCGTTATAGTTTTCAATGGAATCCTAAAAAGACTTGACTAATTATAAGTTTCTTTGATTATTTGTCTCGATTTTATATATTTTGACATATCATTTATTTATTGTTTCCACTTCCTATAATCGGCTTAGATGATTTTTACTTCAATTTAAACTGATTTCATACCATATATATAGGTATATATTATTCAATATATATATTCAACAAAAAAGCAATAAAGGCTCAACGATAAGCCCACCCACTAAAACAGACCTCATCTCATTTTCAACAGACTTGAAATCCTTATTTTTTTTTGTATATGAAAAATGTGATTGTTTTGTGAATGACTAGCCGTCGGCTGATTGATGGAAGACATATTTCAATTGAAAAAGTATGATTTGTCCTTTTATGGATATCAATTGGTTACCCAAATTGAAGTATGCATTTCATTATTGAAAACCCTTGACTTTAGTCTTTCTCTTGATGTGGCTCAATATATCTCGTCTAAATTATAATTTTTATAAAAAAAATAAAACCGGCTTCAAAAAAATTAAATACAACAAATAAAATAATAATAACTTAAAAATCAAACCAAATATGTATACTAAAAGGTATAAAATAATTATCTTTTTTAGTTACAACTAAACGACAAAATACTAACATGAAATTACTTTTTGAAGTCGGTGCCAAACAAACTATACCTCTAAGCGAGCGTACCCGCCAAATGTACTAAGTAAGATCCGTCGAGTGCGATTCATAAAATGTTTATGTTTGGCGCCGACTTCAAAAAGTAATTTCATGTTAATATTTCGTCGTTTATTTGTAACTAAATAAGATAATTACTTTATACCTTTTAGTGTATTTTAATTGATTTTTAAGTTATTATTATTTTATTTGTTCCATTTAATTTTTTTGAAGTCGGTTTTATTTATTTTTTTATGAAAATTATTTTTATTTATTTTTTTATAAAAATTATTTTTATTTATTTTTTTATAAAAATTATTTTTATTTTTCTCTTTTTAGTGATGTTAAGAATAGCGACTTAAGATAATACCTTGCATGCATCTCGTAAGAGAAAGGGTCGGGCGAAAGAATAAGAAAATGATATTATATAAAAAACATCTTTTCCGATTTTTCATCAATTCAAATTAATTTAAGAAAATGATAATAAAATTAAATTCATAAATATAGAAATTCTCTAGAAACGTTTGCGGGTTTTAAAATTGATTTTTTTATAAAATATTTTATTTATTATAATTTCGATTATTTGGTCATAAGAATTGGAGATTTACATTATTTCGTCATTGATCATATCTTCAGAACTTGACCAAATTAGTATGGTACCACTCCTAAGGTATCCTCTTTCCAATAAAAAAAGAATCATTAAAATCGGTTCATAAACAAAGAAGTTATGCTTGAACAAACATATCAAAAAAAGGTCCAATACCAATCAAAAAAAAAAAACGGGACCAATCTGAAGATAGACTGAACCCTATGCAAAAAACCCATCAAAATCGGTTCACAATTGGCGGAGATATGAGGTAACATGGACACAAAAAAAAAAAAAAAACAGTCGAATAGAGAACCTCCTCCTTTTTTGAAGTCGGTTAAAAATAAAATAAACCGCAACGGATCGTTGCTAGACTTTATCCAAAGTCATTTGAAAAATTCTGGACTCGCCTAGCTCTTACGCAGCTTTCATCCTTCTTTACACAAATTGTTGCCTAAATACAGGCGAACCAACGTCATAAATCAAGTTTAAATTCAGACTAAATTTTGAGGATTTTAATTAGTACAGTTAATTATTTATATTTTATAATTCAATATTTTCTTATAAGTGCTAAAAAAATTGAATTAGTTAAAAAGCTAGTAGTAAAAATGAATAGTACATTGGAATAAAAGTTCGCCGCAGCACTG
This sequence comes from Forficula auricularia, assembly GCA_024734495.1. Taxonomy (NCBI): domain Eukaryota; kingdom Metazoa; phylum Arthropoda; class Insecta; order Dermaptera; family Forficulidae; genus Forficula; species Forficula auricularia. The sequence goes on from JALMQS010000189.1 coordinate 2,853,183, forward strand.
GTTATATTCTATTATTTCTTGATTGTAATCAATAAATAGTTATAATTAATTATGTGTGATTTAATCAAAATTTCAACTCTCAATAAATTTAACCTCAGAAATACAAGGCTTAACAGCTACGTATCTAATATCTCATTTTAAATATTAGACCCTTCTATTGTAAATATCAGATTTCTTCGATTTTTATTTGAACATTTTATTATTTCAATTTATTTTTGAACTCCCCCTCCCCCCCTCTTTTGGGTCACTATCAACTTCACATAGTGAGCCATTTTCAAAAGGTTATATAGGGTGTAGGTGAGAAATTTCGTTCAAAACGATCAAAGTGTCTAGGACTTTTATTAATAGTTATATTTTTTGAAAACCTACCCCCTCATTATGGTCCCAGAAAGAAACAATGACTCTTTTATTATAGGACCCTTTTATAATAAATTCCATTTAAATTGTTTTTTGTTTTTAGTAAATTCCATTTTTATTGTTTTTCTTTTTGTTTTGTTTTTTTAGTTTGAAAATGTTAATTTTGGGTTCGATTTCATCCTAAATTTAATCAGCTCAATAGTAAAATACTACAAATGAAATTTCGCTTTGGTATTCACACTGGTTTTTCAGCTAGAGAATAAACATTTGGTAAATTATTAACATCTATAACAAACATTTCTATAATAAACATTTTGACAAAATAATTAATATCCCGTAAAATATAACTTTTTTGATATTTACTCTTTAAAGATTTGTAGACCGAAACGGCTTGGTTTCAATTAATTTTTTATTTTTTTTTTTATCAAATTAGTTTAAGCCGTTTTTAGATATTTCAGAAAAACGAAACAAAAACTTTACCAAACAGGGTATGGTCAAGTATTGTAATCTTGCATGAAAAAAGTGATTTTTTCCTTCTTGCTTTCGAAATATCTCAAAAACGGCTGAAACTATTTTGATTAAAAAGATTGAGCCAAACCACGGCATTTCGTTCCATAAAAAAGCTCTAATAAGTGAACATCGAAAAAATTATATTTTTTGAGATAATAATTGTTTTGTCCAAATGTCTGTTAGTTCGTCTGGTTATCCGGTTGTCCGTTAGTCTGTGCGTTATCAAATTTTTGTGGACAAGCTAGCTCAAAAACTAGTGTGAATACCAAAACCAAATTTCACAGATAGTTTTGGTACATTGAGATTAAGAGCTGATTAGATTTTGGTGCATATCGACCCAAAATTAAGGGGTGGAGTGGGGTTAAAAATTAAAAATATAGGCTTTTGTACCAAACTCAACCAAATTTTGTATACATAATCAGTGGGACCCCAGAAGTCTAAAAATGAAAAAAACTAACCGCCCAAAATGTGTGTGGAGGGGGGGTCAAAAAATGAAAATCTAGGCTCTTGTACCAAACTCAACCAAATTTTGTATACATAATCAGTGGGCCCTCAGAAGTCTAAAAATGCAATAACTAACCTCCCTCCCCTACATGATTATAAATAATTTTATTAAATATTAAATTTAAGTAAGGGGCCAGGTTGTATGGTAAAGTCAAGTTGATGGCCACATCAGAACACGTCAGCTTATATCATGCAGAATTACAATAATGTATGGTAAATTAAAAATATATTATGTATTATTTGAAAGCAGAGATAAGACCTATATATTAAAAAAAAGGTTGAAAACCTAACCTTGGTTGAGAGTTGGAGGATGAGTAATTAGATGGAGAAAGCGAGGTTGAACCAGTTGGTTTGTCCCAACATTACAATACTCGAAACGAACGCGAACAATTCTGAAATAATAAAATTTAATATTTTATCATTCAATATAAATATATAATTAATAATATTAATTAGAGATAGAGAAATAAATTACTCGTTTAGCGCTGTGATGTTTCCCATGAGGTAGAAGACGGCTGACTGCTCGCGAAATGTCCCGTTAGAGATAAGCCGCTCGGCCGAATTATCTATTTCTTTGAATTCTTTTTCTGAAAAAAAAAAAATTATCAAATTTATTTTTAATTTTATCGACAAATGAAATAAACTAATAATAACATACTCATTTATTTAATTATTCAATTATAACTAAACATAAATAGTGCATTTTTTACTTTACCATAGAAGGTATGGTCTTCTGGAGAGAAAATTGCGCAGTTTCTTCTGGAATCCTCTGAATAAATAAGAACTGTTTTATTGGTGTTATTTTAACTTAGGGCCGGTTGTATGTCGCAAAGTAAATGCTTTTTACCACTAACAGAGGGTAGATGGTAAATGGAGGCACTGGGATAGCCAATCAGATG
>JALMQS010000189.1:2855552-3063812 GCA_024734495.1 Forficula auricularia
GATTTTTGATTTTTTTTATATCTATATATATAAAATTCTTTGCCCGATACACTCACTCACTCATTCACTCATCATCAAAACAGCCATAACCACTGGACATAGAAACATGAAATTTGGAGAGGATATTACATCTATGACATAGGGGCTCACTAAGAAAGGATTTTTCGAAATTCGACCCCTAAGGAGGTCAAAGAGGGCAAAGTGTGTTTTCACTGATTATGCGATATCTCTTAAGGACGATAAAATATCTACTTGCTTTTTACTTATAAAAATACTAAATTAAAATATCAAAAACTAATTTCAGGATTTTTTGAAATTCAACCCCTAAAGGGGTCAAAAGAGGCAAAATATCTTTGCAATGTGTTTACACTAATTATGCATTTTCAATTAAGAACGATAAGATATCTACTTGATTTTTACTTAATAAAATTCTAAATACAAATATCTAAAAAGTAATTTCAGGATTTTTTGAAATTCGACTCCCAACTATCAAAATGTGAGTGGGGGCAAAAATTAAAACTCTCTCCTATCTTGATCAAATTTTGTAGAGTTATTCTTTATTACTTTAAGAAACTATTCCTGTAAAAATCAACTATCAAAATTGACTGTATGGGGGCGAAGGGGGGGGCAAATTATAGAAATTTTTAGCTTTTTAGTACATTTACTCTTTAGAAAACTGTGGATTATTTATTTGCAAATATCTAAAAAATAATTTCAAGATTTTTGTAATCCGACTCCCCCCTCAACTATCCAAAATGTGAGTGGGGGCAAAAATTAAAACTCTCTCCGATCTTGATCAAATTTTGTAGAGTTATTCTTTATTATTTTAAGAAACTCTTCCTGTAAAAATCAACTATCAAAATTGACTGTATGGGGGCGAAAGGGGGGGGGGAAGATAGAGAAATTTTTAGATTTTTTGTACATTTACTCTTTAGAAAACTGAGAGCTATTTATTTGCAAATATCTAAATATTTGGAGCTTTTTTTCAAATAATTTTGGAGACTTAATCACATGCCGAGACGCCGCCGCCAGAATATGCCTGCTCAGAGGTCAGGCTGTAGAAGTGCCAGCTTCTCTCATTCTATAATACTATATATTCATTCTCAGCACTTACTACATTCTGAAAATGAAATACGATATATTGTTACTGCCACTGAGATAATATATAGTATTTCATTCTCAGCACTTACACTACATTCTTCTATATTATTGTTACTGCCACTGAGAGGAGACAGAGGGGATGTCATAGTGAGTTATTGACTGTTATTATTTTTATTTTCATTGAAAATCAAAAGGTTCAGACCACAGATTTTTCAGGAATTGTCAAAATTAAATTTTTGAGGTCTGAACAAGATTTTAACAGCATTTGGTCTAGAATAAATAGTAAATATCGATAAATTTATATTTGAAGAAATATTAATTATTTTATCAAAAATATCCCTTAATTAGGTGGGTTTCTATGCCTGTTACAAATTTAGTATACGATCTAGAAGCTAAAAATCAATGAAGCGATCAAAAAATTTATATTTGATGCTGCAATGAGATTAGATTTTGCTTGAAATCGGACCGAAAATTGGAGGGAGGGTTTAATATATGAATTTAATTCAATTTTATATACATATGGTATAGATATAGCGGGGAGAACCTTATTGATTTCCTCATAAGAATCAACAATACTTGCTACTCTCGGAACGAAAAATTATTTTCAATTTTATAATCTTGCTCCCTATCAAATTGCACTGGATAAGATGGTAGGTATATGGATAAAAACATTAATAGAAGTCTGGATGGCTGAATGGCGAAATGTTAAAATGTTATATTAGAGGTTATAAGTAAATATAACGAAATAAATTGAATAATTTGCATATAAGATATATATATATATTTGAATGACCTGATTCTAATATACTTGAAACATTACAGAAACGTCGAGAAGATGTCCGGCCCGGGGGCAGAAGCGCCGCGGCGGCGGCCGCTACGCTTTACATTGGCCAGCCTCTTCCGGTGTCATCGGAAGCATTTTAATAAAAGAGACAAGCATTCCATGCTCAAAGTGGAGAGAAGTAAGTCTATTATAACGAAATTTATTCACAATTTAAATGCAAAAAATCAATAATATATCTAGAACAGAGGTTTTCAACATTTTTCTTCCAATGAACCCCTTCTTAAGAATGACATTCTTCCCTTTCCGGGATTGCGTAACTCAAAAAGTTTATTTCAAATAATAGGCTTTTAATATTGAAAATACAAGGTATCATATATAAATTTAGAGATAAAGACAAATAATATTTACCTAATGAGAAAGCTGAGCTTGTTTTTTGGCATTTATTTAATAAGTTCTTTAAAAGTTTTAAAATTTGTTCTCAGATTAATTCCCCCTTGAAATACTAAAATTCCCCCTTGGGGGGGGGGGGGGAGGAGAATTCACCCTGGATGAGATCACCTAATCTAGAAGTATAGCCTGCCAGATGTCCCAGTTTTAGGGTTAAGTCTCGACCTCTCGGTAGCTTTGTAATTTTGTCCCGGTCTGTAGGGTCGAGCCGACTATATGGCAAATGTGCGCAAAACACACGGGCGGCCAAGTCAAAGGGCGGCAAAACAGCTAGACTAACCGTCTCTCTAGAGTCTAACCGAGCGATTCTCATCCTTTTGAAAGCCTCCGCCCCCCCTAAGGAGCGGACAATTTTTCTGCACCCCCTTTGTAAAAAACCTTTAATTTAGGGTATGGGGAAGGGTGGGTTACCGCGTCACTCCCTCCATCCCCTCTTCGCAAGAACACATGAGCAAAACTCAGATGCGCAATTTTATTTATTGGATTGGCAACTAAGTAATTGCGGATCTTTTTTAGAAAATCAAAGACAATTTTTTCATGGAACTAAATAACTTTATTCTGTAATGTATTGCCCATTTTGATCAATGACCTTTTGCCATCTTTCAGGCAGCATCATAATCCCACGTTCATAAAACTTCTGGTTTTTATTAGCAAAAAACTGAATCAGGTACGATTTGACATCATCATCATTATTGAAATTTTTACCATTCAAGGAGTTTTGTAAAGATCGAAATAAAAAGTAATCAGATGGTGCAAGGACAGGACTATATGGTGGATGTGGCAAAACATCCCAACCAAGCTCCAATAATTTTTGCCGAGTGACCAAAGATGTGTGTGGCCTTGCATTGTCATGATGGAATACAACACCTTTTCGATTTGTCAATTCGGCCCGCTTTTCTTCAACTGCATTGTTTAATTTCGTTAGTTGTTCAATGTAGACAACAGAATTGATCGTTCGGTTGGGTGGTAAGAGTTCAAAGTAGACAATTCCTTTGTAATCCCACCAAACTGATAACAAAACCTTCTTTTGATGAATACCAGCTTTTGATGTTGTTTGAGCTGGTTCACCTGGCCTGCTCCACTATCTTTTCCTCCTGATATTGTTGTAAACAACCCATTTTTCATCGCCAGTTATCAGTCGTTTTAAAAATGTATCATTTTCATTACGCTTCTTTAGCAAATCGCAGCTGTTAATGCGTTGAGTTAAATGCGTTTCTTTCAGTTCGTGAGGAACCCATGTATCGAGTTTTTGAACATAGCCAAGTTGTTTTAAGTGATTTTCAATGCATGTATGTGATACATGAAGCTTCTGCAATCTCACGTGTTGTACTGTGACGATCCGAATCGATTATTGCTTTGATTAGGTCGTCATCAACTTCAACTGGACGACCAGAGCGTTTTTCATCTTTGAGTGAAAAATCACCAGAACGAAATTTGGCAAACCAATTTTGACACTGCCGTTCTTTAAAGGCTTCGTCGCCATAAACAGCACATAACTTTTTGTGAGCTTGCGATGCGTTTTTCCCTTTGCGGAAATAAAAAAGCAAAATATGACGAAAATGTTCCTTTTGATTTTCCATTTTTCAACGAACGCCAAACGAAAACTACGCAACCGATCAAAAAACTTTTTTTACTGATTGACAGCTGAATTGCCAACTATCAAATAACAAAATGTGTTTTACATTTGGACTACGCCAGCAAACCTAAAAATTCAACTGAAGCCATCTATGAGTGAAATCCGCAATTACTTAGTTGCCAACCTTATATTATATGTACTTACCTATGTATTAATTTTTAGCTATAAGGTGTAAGGGGTGATAATTTTTTATGTGTAAAATTTTAATTACAATTTTAGAAGGGGGCACAAAATTATAGTTTGCACACGGATGGCCAAATGGCTTGGCGAGGCCCTGCCGGTCTGACTTTGAAGAGCTCAAAAATAAACAAATGGGTAAAAATTTTGTGAAAAACTCGCACGAGTAGTACTATCACGACATATTTTGTATTTTTATTATTTTATTAATTTTAATAAAATAAGGGTTGTAAAAAAGCGTAGAGTACCCGGAATCGGAAGAGGGTGCCTAACCTCAAAACGCCGTATGATTCCTAACTCCTTTGGTAACCGGAGCTTTAACATGCCTCTTACTGCTAGTATTATTTGTATAAAGGTCAATTCGGGACTAATCAAAAGAGACTATATTTATGGGAAAACAAAAGTATGGAGGATGATACATCGTTTCACTGTATATCTCTTTGTCTAGAACAAGTATGTCTTTTCATTGTAATTTGTCAAATTTGGGAATATATTTTCCTTTTATATTAATATTATTTGATACTAATTTTCTAATCAACACAGGATATTTGTATTTTCGAATAAATCCCATTAAAGAATTTAATTTTAGTAATTTCCTTTAAACAAAGTAGAGTTTAATTGGGAGCATCTACACTACGGTTAATAGTATTAAAGTTTCTTTGACACAAGTGGAGAATACCTAGCCAATGGATTTGATTTGCATATCTATTTGCATTCAAAGCGGTCGGGAAACTCTGCGGAACAACTCGAAATATTTTCGTATATTCCTAGGGTTGCGAGAGAAATGTTCAAATATAAATCTATATCTATAGTTAAATATAATAATTTGTATGGGTTGAATAAATGTGAATTAAATTTAAAATTTTTATTTTAAATATTTCATATTAATACTTTAGAGTTTACTTTAGAGAATGTTGCGAATAAATTTTCAAAATGAATAATATGTATATAAAATTTGAATTATTAGTGAAATCACACATAATTAATTAAAATTATTTATTTAACAAGATCAAATAATACAATATAACTACGACGTTTCTATCGACTTATTCTTCGATCGTTCTCAAGAATTTTCATTTTTGACCCCCCCCCCTCCCCCTCTGTTTTTTGTCTGATAATGTTTAAAATACATTTAAAAAAAATATATGTTCTTTTCAAAAAAAAAATTCTAGTTAAATTTTTTCATTTTTTAAACCTCTTCAAAATGTGATAGATCTTTATGCCCCACCCTGTATCTAAAATTTAATTTTTCAGAATCATAGGTTTTCACATAAAAAGAACCCATTTGGTTCGATTCAAAGTTTCAATTTTTAGATTTAATAATTGAGTCTTTCAGCAAAAGTAGACTTCTGAACGACTCAATTTTAGCTCTCCTTATGGAGTTAATTGATTTGGCTTGTGAGTGGCTTATAAATTAATAATATATTAATATCTGAAAATTATTGAAAATTAAAAAAAAAGATATCCTAATATGTACATAAGAAGCTTTGTATAACACTGAATTAATATTAAACAAAGTTTAATTTCATCAGTAATTAATTAAGAGAACACAGAATCCTTTTGTTTCACTTTGTGAAAAAAATATTTAGTATAATATAAAAATAAAAAAAACATTTCAAAAAGAGGTATGTGCTTTTAAAAAATTTATCGGGTGAATGTATAGGGATTTCCGATTAATTATAGGGAATGTGAATAAGCTTGGTGGATATCGCTTTATTTATGTGTTTATTGGAAGTTTTTACCTATGACCTATCATTAATTGATTAAACAAAATATAGGGCGTGTTAGTAAATTATTTTATATAGCTAATTTGACTTTTCAGATGCCAATAATTCAAAAAGCAGAGTCAATATTTACCCTCATCGGGGTTGCAATTTTCCGTGAATAATTTATGAGCAAACTATGTTGACTTTAGAAAAAAAATGAATTAATACATATACCTAGGTATACTTTTTTCAATAATTTAAATCAGGTACATAACGACGGAATTTCCATAATGAAATATAGGCGAGTCTATTTTTAATTCAGGAGATAATATCATGGGACTAAACAATTGAGTCATCTTTAAATTAACAAATCGGTCAAGTGCTAATGGGCTAGTAGTTATACCGAGGGTTCCGTACCCAATAAAGCTAAAATATTCTGACAATCGGACATGTAGTGACCAGAGGCGTAGGGGGTTTTGGGGGTCATAACTTCCCCCAAGGGTTGGACTCATGGGATGAGTAACTGCAACGGCAAACCGTTTCTTATGGTAAACTAACCGTAATTAAATATATTTCATATGTTTAATCAAGAATTATGTTCTTTTTTAATTTCTTATTTGTTTTGATAAAAAAATTGCCAACTAAATATTTTGTTTTGAGGATTGGGGGGCCCCCCTCATGAAAATTCACTGGGAGCGACACAGATTACGGAACCCTAAAAAATGCAAAATGTTTTTGTTTATTTATTGCAATATTGTGAATTTGACTTTTAATTGGATATATTTACCTATATATTTAGCCCAAGACTTGAAGTGGAGAAATATAAAATGTTAATTAGATTGGATACTATAATGTTTAAAATTACAATTGTGGTGTTATTTGAGGCTCTTGAAAACCTTGGAAACAGATGGAATGTCTTCGTTGGGAAAAAGAAATAAAATTTCCTTATATTCTAACCATTTATTGGCATTAAAAACTTTTGAGACGTTTCGGCGGATATTCTCACACCATCATCAGTCTGATTAAAAGGTTAATGTGTAACGACTCACTTGCCTTTTTAGAGAAACTTCGTGAAGCTTTTCAAGATTTAATATTCTGTTATTTCTTCTGACAATTTAAATTATTTGAATTTGACAATTTTTTTGTCAGGAAAATATTTGATCTAGAAAGCTAAAGTATAACACAAACATGGAACTTTATTAATACAAACTTTTCTTCTAAATTTCAACTCGTTAGCTACTACAACTGTTTAAACCGAGGGGTGAACCGAAATTAGAATTAGGTGTACACGTCTTTGGAATTATGTGGAATTATTTTGGAATTCATTAGATAATGCCCCATCATCTATTGTCTTCTACTTGGAAATGATAGTGCAAGTGGAAGTAGGTGTATACGATATTAGGTCACGGTTCACCACCTCGGTTCAAAGGCTCAAATTACGATTTTTTTTTATTTTCTGCGTTTTGAAACCAGTAAAAATTCTAAAATCCAATTACTTTTTTTCAATGGAAAAAATAAACTTTGTAACACAAGAACATACTTTATATTGGCTTCAGTTTTCAAGTTCTTGTGGCTTGCTGAACGCTAGGAATAAGGATGTAACATATTTATATAAGCTTTTGTTTCAATTTCAGCTCATTGACTATAACCCGAAATATAATTAGTTCTTCTTTTAGAAAAATTCAAACATTTTGGAACCAGATAAAATTTTTAAAATCTTTCGTTGGCCTCGAGGGTATCTGCGTCCAAGTCATAGAGCAGGCACACGTAAAATGGGGTAGATAGCCACAGAGAAATACCTAGGCACAAAGAGAAACAAAGAGGTTGTCCTCTGCTTGATGCAAATAAACATACACACATATATATCGAGATGATATATCTGTATATATATTATTTATTTGTTTGAGACTATATTCTCTTTGTGAATCAACAACTCTGCTACTCTCGGCAAAACAAAAACTTTTCAATTAAATACCTATGCATCAAATATGCTTGAAATGATTTTTCTCCGCACTTTCAGACAATCCTAAACACAGATAAGGAGGAAAAAAAATGAAAATTCTTGGATGGATTCAATAATCTGGTCGCCCGGTAAGCGTACCGAGAGAATATAGGAATAGCTCCATCATTTATTGATCTGCATACAAAAATTAATTGGTACGCTGAATAGATGGATTCGGATTTTGGGCTTTCTAGCTTTAGAACTTGCATTTGACAATGAACATCAGAATGAAATCGAAAGGAGGGGTGTTTATAACTTATTAAAAATAATGCCTCGGTGCTAGGTTTCAATTATATAACAAAAATCGATTGCTGACAAAAAAAATCACCAAATCACAAACATTTGTGATAAAAGTACAGAGTATTTAAAGTTCTCATTTTCTTTTCTCCTTTCATTAAGTACGCGATATTTAAAATTTCTAAGTTCTCCAGTGTCTTTTACTTATTACAATATTAGAAATTACAAAGATTTCTTATTTTTTGGCTTTTAAGCCTTTCTAACCATAAGCCAATTTACCATACATATTATTATTTTTTTAAATTTGTCTCTACCCAGAGATCAGATTTTAGCCGGATGCCTCGAGTCGAATTCGAACCCAGGTCCATTTGGTTAGCAGGCTGGTACGCCAACCCTTAGCCTAACACGACCCCATATTACAAAGATGAAATTATTTTAAGTTTAGGAATATTTCTAAGGAAATGGTAATTGTTTGAATGTTAACAATTTTTCACTCCATCGGGAATTAAATCCGAATGCCATTTTGCTTTCTCTCCGAAGTGTAATCTGACATAAAGCAAACGTAAAATGTTTCATTTAAAGATTCAATCTTCATCATTAAAAGATTACGTGTTCACTTGATTATAAATCTAAAGATACAATCAAATCCTTCAGTCATAATAAAAATTATCTATAACAACAGCTCAGATTAATTAGTTGATTGGTTTTCAATAAAATTAAGCATTTAATTTCTTTTGGCCTCCTTTCTTCCCACATGAATTTATTATACAAATAGCATGCTTTCGAAAAATTTGAGTTTCATAATAATTTAAATTTAAAATAACACTCTTCGACAAAATTTAATCAAAAATTTGTAACCGTAAACCTAACAATGGATTCCAGTAGAGATTTATACGCTGATTATTATTTATCATGGAATTTCCGATTTTTTACAACACGCCAGAGTTTCGAGATATTATCGGTCAAAATGAAAAAGGCCATTATGACCTATTTTTGAGTTCCATTAGATATTAAACAGCAATATTTGAAATCAAAATATTTTGTTGACGTAATAGAAAACAGCTTCTTCTTTGATTTTCAAATTAATTACCTCTTGTTTGGAACTCGAGTTATAATTAAAAAACTAAAACTAAGAGATTATAAAGGATTATAAACATAGATAATTTTAGTTATAACTCGAGTTCTAATTGACCTAAATTCAAGTGGTGAAAATCAAAGAGGAAGCTGTTTTCTATTACGTCAACAAAATATTTTTATTTCAAATATTGCTGTTTAATATCTAATGAGACTCGAAAATAAGTAAAAATGGCCTTTTTTGTCGTTTTGACCGATAATATCTCAAAAAAGCTGATTTTCATGAAATTTCTTGAAAAATGACGAAAAAGGCCATTTTGATCTATTTATAGTCCCATTAATTATTAAACAGCAATATTTTCAATCAAAATATTATGTCGACGTAATAGAAAACATCTTCCTCTTTGATTTTCAAATTACCACTTGTTTGTAGCTCAATTAGAACCCGAGTTATCAGTAAAAAACTAAGACCAAATGTTTTAATCTATGTTTATTGTCCTTTATAATCACGTAGTTTTAGTTTTTTTGTTATAACTTGAGTTCTAATTGAACTTAAAAACAAGTGGTAATTTGAAAATCAAAGAGGAAGCTGTTTTGCTATTACATCAACAAAATATATCAAATATTGCTGTTTAATATCTAATGGGACTAGCAAATAGGTCAAAATGGCTTTTTCGTCGTTTATCATTATTATAACTACTACAAAAGCAAACTTTATATGGAAAATAGGTATTTTTCCTTTATTTTGATGCACACTGAATAGAAAAATCATGAAATAAATCTTAGGACAAGGAAAAAAAATTTTGTCGACCTGTGTAATCAGTGTATAAAACTCTACTGGAATCCATTGTTAGGTTTACGGTTCCAAATTTTTGTCGATCAGTAATTGATATAAATAAAATTTAAAATTAAAAAATGCGCGAATAATTTTTAAAATAGAAATTAAAATAACTCAATTATATTAAAATTGATAGGTATTAAAACTGAACCAATTAAAATTCTTTTAGCAATAGTATAGATATATAAAATTTTCTCATTTTATTTTCAATAATATTTCTGGCTTTCATCGGTTTTATATTTTTCTTCCCAGGAAAATATATATTTTCGAAGATGTCATCGAAAAAAAGGAAGGGTCTGTCAATGAGGAGACAGGTTTTAAAGGACTTGCTTTCCTCCTTTGCTCTCTTGTACTTCCCTCCAACATTTCACACACTTTTCAAGAAATGAAATTACATTTTTAACCTTTTAGTTATATGTTTTTACGTTTTTGTTGATAAAGAATATAATTACGAATATTAAAATAAAAAATGTCGTTTTTAAATGCATCTATTTTTCGAGATTTAATTAAATTTCATTTAATTTGGTTTTTTAATCAAAGGTTTGAAAAAAGTAGATTGGTTCATAAAGGAGAGGAAAAACTAAAGCTTTTTAAAATATAGGACGTTTGCTAAACTGTTAAAAATATTTTTTAATTGTTTTTTGTTTTTCTGTCTGGATATAATTTCAAATTAGCTGCTTGTGCTTTTCATGCAATTTTAGACACATACGTATTTACCTTAACAATAAAATATTTAATCAATTTAAGGAATGAATTATATAATTTAAACTTATAAAATTTATTCTTCTTTAAGTGCCATAACAGGTCTCCCTGACGTTTCAGCTCCTCTGCACATATATCTGTTCAGAGTACGTTTTTTTTTAACGAAAATGATGAGAGAAGGAGTTACACCAAAAAGATGCAACCCCTAAAGGCCTGGGTTGGTCCCTCCATCGTGAAAAGAAGAAAAAAGAAATTTATGGGCTGGGCTGAGGTCGAAGATATCTGTGGATACGGGGCTTAAATAGCTGAAGGTTATAAGTCGCGGGGAAGATGGTGGCAGGGAGCGAGTTCCAGTCTCGGAGGTCATAGGGATAAAAGAGTTGGCGAGAGCGCTTGTTCGATTTTTATCCAATTTGACAGCGAAGGGGTGCTGAGCGTTCGAAAACCGCGTGTTTCTTGTAAAGAAGGCTTTAGGGGAGATAATTGATTTCAGATCGATTGAACAGACACCGTGATAGTATCTGTAATACAGGGAAAGGGCAGAAACGGTTCTTCGGTGAGCCAGGGACTCGAGTGAGTTGGTTAGAGCCGGGTCTCCTATTAGTTTAATTGCTCGCTTCCGAATCGCATCCAGTGTAGCAAGAGAATGCTTGGAGGCACCCCTCCACAGATGAGAACTATATTCGAGACAGGGACGAATTTGAGCATACAGTATAAGAAGTTAACTGGGAGTATAATAGCGTCTAGACCTAAATAGGAGACCAAGCTTGCGCGCTGCAGATTTTGCAGTGGTTGAGATATGGCCATTCCCTGAAAGGTCAGACCCTAGAGTTACGCCTAGCATTGAAATTTTATCCCTAAATTCTAGTGAGTTTGAGTCGAATGATATGTTTGGGAGGTTTCTGTCGACGCGCCTAGAAATAAGGCAACACTGAGTTTTCACTGCATTGAAGTTAACTAAGTTTTGGGATCCCCAGTTCTTAAGTCTGCCTAAGTCTAAATTTATTAAGGAGGCAATGTCTGCACGGTTTTTATGCGATTCAGGGGCATTATGTAGGGTGCTGTCATCTGCGTAACAATGTACCGGATTGGAGGTCAAGTTTAGAAGGTGTTGCGTATAGCCCTTGATAACTGAAGGTTACTCAGGGTTCTGCTATTCTTCGATCAAAAAAAAATTATTATCCATAGGTCGATTTTATTTTTACTCTCCGGGACTGTAACGGGGAAGATCTCAACTAAATCAATCGCAATATCAAAGGTTATTTAATTAATAAAAGGTAGATAAAGGTAATTTTTAGAAAAGATTATAATTGTTGGGAATTATAATTTTTCCGATTTATTTATAAATGTTGATGCCTAGCTGGCTTAAATATAAAACTAAATTAACAAAGGATGTTATTGATAAATATAATTTGATTAATATTTATAAACTTAATATATATAAATTATATATTGTCCCTTAATGATAAGAGATGAGGTTATACATATAATTAGATCAATAGTTATAATTTTAATATATAAGGTTAAAATAGATACTTATATGAACTTTTTCTTTATATACTAGTAGACTTTGAATTTATATATTTATTTGAATATATATGTATATAAAGGTTTTTAAGATGCAGAAGGTTCCCAATAATGATTCGTGGATACAATTGAGTTATCTTCCTAGACTTGCGTGGTAGAAACTGGAGTCCAATTTGAGAGAGATGCGCTTTGGGTAATTATAGATTAGATGGAATCTTTGGATAATACCCAATCAGATAGGATACTTGAAAATCAGTTTATATTTTCAAGATGTTTATAAATTTATTCGTGCGTTATTTGATTTGTGTGATTTTAGAGCGATAATTCGTGTATTAAAGCTTGCGTGATCGGCTAATTTTTGTTTGCAAAATGGCGATTCAACACAGATACAACTCATCGGAAGTTAGCAATAATGTAATGCGACGCCGTCTATGACTGCAGAGGTCAAAATTCAAGTTGATAATTTGTAATTATATATATTAATCCAACAATTAATATTTTATTGATTGTATAAATAAACAAAACATTATTTATCTGACCTATACACAATATAAGAATTTTTATTACTTTTTAATATGAAATTTAAAAATTTTTATGATTATTTGATAATTTGTCACAAAATAATTGTCACGAATTATGCTATTAATTAATTAAGAATGAAATTGAATTTATATAAAGATTTAATGAATTTTGTTGACTTTAGACAACATGCGGTCAAAGAGGGCGCGCCAAATTTGAACTCTAGCTTGAGAAAAATAATTTAGAAATATATACACGGGGCTGTCACGAACAGAAGGTCTTTGATATAGATAAGAAAAAGCGTAGGGGAGATAACCGATCCCAGAGGAACTCCAGCGTTGGTGTGGAAGGAGGAAGATGCTATTCCATCGATGACAACCTTAATTCTACAGTCTGAAAGAAAACTTTCGAACAACTTGCAGAGTTTCGGCGCAAGGCCGATGGAGGTCAATTTGGCAAGAAGATTTTGCGCCAGACCATATCGAAGGCTTTTGAAATGTCTAAAGCTACCGCGATGGTCCTCATTCCCGGCCTCCCGGGTTTTATTCCAGATATGAGTGATATATGCTGGGATGTCACCGGTCGACTGCGACTGCCTGAAGCCGTATCGCCTATCGTGAATTAATTTATTCGACTCTAAGTGTCGTAGAACTTGCTCGTTGATGGCCTTTTCTATGATTTTGGATAGGTCAGAAGTGATTGCTATGGGTCGATAGTTTTTTAATTTGGAAGAATCGCCTTTTTACCTGTTTTTACACAGATATACGGGACCTACTTTTTAACGCCTGTTCCGAACGGCTAGTTTGGGGAGGTTCCTAGGCAATTATACTCTAGGTAGGTTGCCATTGCTTTTCAAGAGTAGGCGACTGCACATATCTGCCGAGACTCAGTCTCAAACCAGTATACTTCAGGCCAGAGGCCCGGCACTCTAACCACTGATCCACAGTCGTCTCATAAAAAATTATAATGTAAATTAAACATTAATAAGAAAACTCATGGTTTGCAGAATATATTAAATAATTCAATAATTATTATATTTAATAATACTCTGAAATAGATATTTCCTAATCAAACAAATGCAAAGATTATGACGGGAAAAATAACTTTTTTGAAAAACATGCTTCTATTTAGTGACAAAAAACAAATTAACCGGCTATTATCTGGTCCTTTCACAAAGACACTTAATAAAAGGATCATATAAATCGGATCTGGGTAAATGGACTAAAGTTATCTGAGACAAAAAAAAAACTAAATATAATAAATTCTTGAATTAAATTTTATTTTTCAAAAATAAAAAAAAAATTAATTGACTCTGGAAATGTATTACTCTCTAAGCTGTAAAATTGTGAATTATGACCCTAAAACTTTATACGAGGTTAATTAGTTGAAAAATATCAATATATCTTCGCAGACGGTATTATGAATTTTGAGATTAATTATTGTATAGTAAAACTAGAAACGGCTTGAGCTACATACAACTAAAAGTTTTTCTTTATTTAACAAAGTGTTATGACAAATTTGAACTCACTAGCTGAAAATAAAAGAGGTCACTCAAGTTTATCGGATACAGAACAAAAATCATTACATGGCAACTATGCAAACGATTGAAGCTAGTAAACTGAAGCTTGGTATAAATATATAGCTTAATAAGAATTATCGTGTATTTTTGTCCAATGAAAGCTTTCTAATAAGCATGTAAATCAAATTATTTGTTAGGGATACTACAATTTGTATAATTGTAATTGTAAATCCTATTCTGTGGAATTTTAATAAATAAATAATCTTGAAGGAGATAATAAAAGAGTGTGGAATTCCAGCAGAAGACACACTCTTTTTATTGTCTCCTTCAATATATAAAAATTCTATGAGTATTCCTTCAGACAATTTTAGAAATTAATATTATTATTAATAAGTAATAATAATAAGAGGTGACTGTGGGTCAGTGGCTAGAGTGTCGGGTCGCTGACTCGAAGATCGCTGGTTCAAGACCGAGTCTCGGCAGATAGATATTTGCAGTCGCCTCCTCTTGGAAAGTAATGGCAACCTACCAAGAGTATAATTGCCTAGTCAACGTCTCCTAATTAGCCGTTCGGAACAGGCGTTAAAAAGTAGGTCCCGTATATCTGTCTAAAACAATATATGGTATATGTGGAGAGGCGCCGATGCCCGTTTCGGGTATGGCATTCGAAGAAGAAGAATAATAATAAAATGAGTTAATTCAATCTAAGTCATTCTTGCTTAAAATATAATTATATAATAGGCGATTTTAAGAACTAAATAAAAAATATAACTAACCTAAGTAGTAACTAAGATTGTGAAGTTTTTCTTAGTGAGGTTAATGACTTCAAGTACTAAACCTAGTTTTTCTGAATAAAAAGGATTAATAGACCAGTAGCCATGCTCGAGACGAAGTCATTTTTCACCAATTGTCTTTTGTTTGGCTACATTTGTCGTTGCTTCAATTCGCCCCTTGTTTAATGGACCGATTCTTTGTGAAATGTTTATCGGCTTGTTATTTTTTTGCTCAGATCGGAGAATCCTTTAAATGTCTCTTTCAAAGCAAATTAAAAGCAATACTTTAATTTATGTTGAAAGATGTAAATTAATTAAAATTGCTTCATATCTTTAAAAAATTGTAAAAATTTTGTTCGGTAATCCAAATATTTCGTACGCATATATGTAACATTTCTTCATTAGTTTAAAAAAAACTGAACAAATCACGAGGCTTTTTCCATAAGTATTTTCTTTTAAATATTTTTATTTTTTTATTTTAATTAACTATTTAATTTTATTAAAATTAGAAAACTAAGAATTCTTATAAAAAAGCTTGACGAGACTGAAAACGCTAGATACTAAACGAAGATCATGCTAGATTTAATTGAATAGTTTTTGTTTTGCCGAGGTGTTGATTCACAAAGAGAAACAAAGAGGTAGTCCTCTTCTTGATGAAAATAAACATTGACACATATATATCGAAATTATATATCTGTATATATATTATTTATTTGTTTATTTGCATCAAGCAGAGGACAACCACTTTGTTTCTCTTCATGCTAGATTTACCCAAGCGACCTAGGGTGCGGAAATTACAATCACATTATTTAGAACTAGAATTTACTAAACAGGTATTATATAATAATAGGGAACATGTGAACGCCTGATTCAATACACATGCATATTATAACTTATTTTAAGATAATATGACTAATATTAGGCTTAAGGGTTACTAAATATAAAATAGAGACTCACATTGGAAGAGAACCGAGTTGAGGCTGCTAAATCCGAGACTCCCCTCGATTTAGGATTAGACAATGCATTCGGCTGAAAGAAAGAAATAATAAATTAATATTATAATTATAAGATATATTTATAAATTTTGAATGAAAATATAAGTTTAAGAAACCATTGTTCATACATCAGAGGCCCACCTGGAAATGTTTATCTTTCGTAGATAAATTTTATAAAATTCAAGTTCAAATGATTAATTAGTTTTACAAAATTCAAAAATAACACTTTTTTAAAAAAAAAAGATACCCAATATATAAGAGAAAATTGCTTAAGATAGAGTTTTTAGTGAGAGATTACAATTGCGTCTGGTTAGAGCTGATTTATAGGGTGGCACACTAGCAAGCTAATCGAGTGCAATTCACAATTGGCAGTATATAATTAGAAAACAAGTATCTACTAGTAGGAGTGCGTGACCTCACACTAACATCTAATAAAGAATATAATATTAAAAAAAAGATTTATTAATTATACATATTTTTTTACTTTACCATACAGGGTATGGTCAAGTATTGTAATCGTGTATGAAAAAAGTGTTTTTTTTCCTTCTTTTTTTCAAAATATCTAAAAAACGGCTGAAACTATTTTGATTAAAAAAATTGTGCGAAACCATGGCATTTCGCTTTACAAAAAAACTCAAATAAGTAAGTGAACATCGAGAAAATTATATTTTTCGAGATAATAATTGTTTTGTCAAAATGTCTGTTAGTCTGTCCGTCCGTCTGGTTCTCCGTTAGTCTGTGCGTTATCAAATTTTTGTGGACGTGCTAGCTCAAAAACTAGTATGAATATCGAAACCAAATTTCACAGATAGTTTTGGTGCATTGAGATTAAGAGCTGATTAGATTTTGGTGCATATCGACCCAAAATTAAGGGGGGTGGGGAGGGGGGGTTAAAAATTAAAAATCTAGGCTATTTGAGAAAACTCAACCAAATTTTGTATACATAATCAGTGGGACCCCAGAAGTCTAAAAATGCAAAAACTAACCGCCCAAAGTGGGGAGGAAGAGGGGCTGTAAGGTCAAAAAATGAAAATCCAGGTCCTTGTACCAGATATTATTTTCACTCAATATTTGACAAAAATTCCCTACATTTGATTCGCGATTGAATCAAATGTAGAAAACATTCGATTAATTAATGGCAAGCATCTAACATACATGCTAACAGATCAAGCGCTCTGGACTGGGAGATTGAATATATAACATCTGAGATTTCAAATTCATTTGGTGATCCATCCGAATGTCATGCGCGCTATACGCGAAATGACGTTGGATTGTAGCTAAGTGGATCACATCTTTTTCTCTCTTGGTCCAGACTTAAGACTCCGCAAACTCCAATAGCGTAATCAGCAGTAGTCTCGCGATAAAATATATTTTTCAAATAAGCGCGGTCAAAACAATTCTCATTGATATATCAATTATTCTTTGATATATTAATGAGTGATGCATACAAAGCTTACTTGATGTATTGTTAATCGTTCTATTGTTTGTATTGATATTTATATGTTGATGTTGTTGTTAAATAAATGTTTTTTAATGAGATTACGAGTTCTTAATTAATATGATCGTAATATTGGCGCCCGAACAATGTGAAAATGATAAGAAAACCTAGTAGACCACTAGCGAAGAGGAATAAGAAAAATGATTTTGCGAATATGGAAATAACGAGGGGAGATATCGAAGATCAAGGATCATATAAAAAAGGTGAGCATAGAGTAATGGATTTGGGAGAGGAGGTGAATAAATTAAAAAATGAATTCGAAAAAATAATAAAAAAATTAAAAGATGATTTGGAAGAGGAAAAAAACAAGAGGATAGAGTTGGAAGAAATAATAAAAAGGAAGGAAAATTCGGAAAAGGGAAGTGATTTCGAGATTAATAGGAATATTCAATTAGCAGACGTGGGAAAATTCCTTCCGGTGTTTAGAGCACTCCCAGAAGAAGATCCGAAGTTATTTTTAAAAAAGGTCGAGAATACTCTATTAAAATATAAAGTACCGGAAGATGTTTGGCTCATGGTGGTTTCGGATCAGTTGTTAGATAAGGCCAAAACATGGTGGCGGGTGGTGAAGCAATTTCCAGCGTTGGATTGGAAAGATTTTAAAATGAAATTTCTCCGAGAATACGATAGTTTAATCGTAGTCTCAAAGTTAAAGGTTATGTTTTATGAGGAGAAACAGAGAAAAGACGAACCTATAAGGTTATTTATTGAGAATAAGATGGCTTTATATAAGAGAGTTTTTCCGGACGAAGATGCTGGTTCAATCCTTCAAGTTTTAGTGGAGATGATTACTCCACGTGTTAGATCGTCCATTAGGGGAATGAAATTCACTGATATTGAAGGGTTTATGCAGACGGTAGAAGAAATAGAAAGGGATTTAAAGGATATGGATAAAGAAGAGAAGACAAGTCCCACTCAGGATAGACGTTTTTGTGGATTCTGTAGGCGGGAAGGACATGGAGAAGACACTTGCTTCAAGAAGGGAAACGAGTGGAGGGGCAAGGAAAAAGGGAGTTCCTTGTCCAAAAAGCAGTAGGATTCCCTAAAAAAGTAGGAAT
The DNA here is from genome assembly GCA_024734495.1 of Forficula auricularia. Taxonomy (NCBI): domain Eukaryota; kingdom Metazoa; phylum Arthropoda; class Insecta; order Dermaptera; family Forficulidae; genus Forficula; species Forficula auricularia. Next base: position 2,874,146 of record JALMQS010000189.1, read on the forward strand.
AGAAAGTGAGATCGCTAGTCATATTATTTGTTGTGTGAATAAATTTTCGGAAATCATTAGGCCACCAATGGAATTACAAATAGAGGAAAGTAGAAGGGCATTAACTAATGAAGATGATTTAATTCCGTACTGGTTGAAGGAAGTCAAGGAGGATGAGTTGAATATAATGGAAGAGGAGAAACTAGATGCTGGTCAGATGAAATTAAATCAAAATAAGGAAGAGTTACTTCATCAAATAAAATTATATTTAGAAGAATCGATGGATGGAGCAAAAATTATTGAAAATAGTCAAGAAAGGGGCAGGTTAGTTAAATATCATTCGAGTTATTTTAAACCTAGGAAGAAAGAAGAATGATCCTGTGAGAAGCTGCGTCCGTGTTCTAAGGAGGGGAGAATTGATGCGTACAAAGCTTACTTGATGTATTGTTAATCGTTCTATTGTTTGTATTGATATTTATATGTTGATGTTGATTTATTGAAAATAAATGTTTTTTAATGAGATTACGAGTTCTTAATTAATATGATCGTAATATGAGAAAAATTATAAAATATATTTAAAATTTCAGATTAACTCATCAGGTGATTAGTGTGCTTGACAAATTCTTAATACATAAAATCCAATTATCCTCTTTGATCAATCAAAATAACATATTAACATTATATTAATAATGTTTTTAGTTAATTAATTTTTTTGAATCTTTTATTTTACTCTAGGTAGGTACATGATTCGGGTTTAATTTAAATATAACTCAGTTATTTAATGGGAAAAAAATTTGATTTCTAAAATTTAAATTCATTATAAAATCTATCACAATTAGTGATTAGAGTGAATTTAATGCTAAGGCCGTCTATCAGGAAGTTTGTCTTTCCACCCGTCTGCCAGTGTATTATATGAAGCTTGTAAGCTAAATAAGATTTTTAGGTGATCTTTCACGCTGTTGTCGTTCTGAAATGGCCTAACTTAAAATAATGGAAAAATTCCATAATTTGTGAAAATGTTTGCGCCGATTTCGACATCTTAAGGGTTTACCAAATTGGCAATTAGGTGGAGTAGCTTGAAGATTAACTCTATTTTTTGGAATTTTTAATGTCCTGAGTTTTGAGTTCACACGCCCTTAAGAGTTTATGGAAAATAAAAAGATCCAAATACAGAGTGGGGCATAAAGATCTACCACATTTTGAAGAGGTATAAAAAAATACAAAAATTTAACTAAAAAAAAACTGAATATATTTTTGAAAAGAACATAAAATAATTTATTTTTAATGTGTTTTAAAGATTATCAGACGAAAAAGAGGGGGAGTCAAAAATGAAAATCCTAGCCCTTTCCACCACACTCAACCAAATCTTGTATACCTACATATTCTGTGGACCATCAGAAGGCTAGAAATGCAAAAACTAACCAAATTTTGTATATATAGTTTGATCGAAAGGGCTAGAATTTTCATTTTTGACCTTTCCCCCCATTTGGAGTGGTTAGTTTTTGCATTTCTAGATTTTTGGGGGTCCACAGAATATGTATACAAAATTTGGTTGAGTTTGGTCGATATGGTTAGAATTTTCATTTTTGATCCCCTCCCTCCTTCTTTTCGTCTGATATAATGTTTAAAACAGATTAAAAAAATCTGTTGTCTGTAAAGTCAGTTTACTCACGATAGTTGAACGTGACAACGTCATAAGAAAATACCATTCATCAGTATTTTCTTATGACGTTGTCACGTTCAACTATCGTCAGTAAACCGACTTTACAGACAACCGATTTTTTTCATAAAATTCTTCGTTCAGAAAATCATTTTAAATTTACAAAATACTTGAATAAAATTTATTGTTTAAATTTCTACTCGACTGTTAAAATTTAATTTTTGATTTTATTATTTTATAATAATAAATTTTGTATTGACATTATTTCTTTCAGCAAGTAAACTGAATAAAAGTTGTTGTTCAATTAGTTACTTAATTATTTTTGCAAATTTAATTGTAATTTGTTGTAAAAAAGTAATAATTTTGAATAATTTATTATAAGAATAAACTGTGATTAAATTATTGTTCATAAATCTTAAATTTAAAATTTAAAATTTGGAAACATCATTAAAATTTTTGTAACTGTAGCTTTTAAAAAGCCCGCCTCAATCTTTGTCGCTCGTTCCGCGCTCTCGCTTGCACTTCAAGCCTTAAATGGAACGCCTCAGAGCGAGGTAACGCCGCATGAGTCATGTTTTTTCGTGCGTGCAGCCGGCTCCATCGAATTATAAGACGTTGTCACGTCAAAAAAAAAATATTTTATGTTCTTTTCAAAAATATATTCAGTTTTTTTCTAGATAGTTAAATTTTTACATTTTTTATACCTCTTCAAAATGTGGGAGATCTTTATGTCCCATCCTGTATATTACGACAAAGGGAGTTTTATTAATATTCAATCTTTAAAAGTTTTCACTTTTACTTCCAGTTTATTTGTATTTATCCTTTCTTTAATTTTTTAATTTGAATATTTCTACTTCTCCCAAAAAAGCCCTCGTCTTCTCCATCCATTTTGGTATTAGGAAATCATGATCAAGCTAAATTTGGCCATAAGGAGAATGAGTTTGGCCTCTGCTTGATCCAAATATACATAGGTAATTATCCCAATGCATCAAATAGTTGACAATCCCATAAATTTCTTTTTATGAATTATCAATCAACTCTGCTACTCTGGGCAAAAACTAACTCTTTTTAATTCTTCATCTAAGTATCCTCCTTTGAGCAATATAAAGGAGAAAAATATTCATACATATTATCTTATTTATTTTTCATATTTAGTTTCTACCATAAACATTGATTAAAGTTAAAATTCAAGACAGTATATTTTATGTCTGAAATAGTTCCCCCATGACTTACTCGGTCATTAATTTCAATTTTCTGTTACAGCAATGAAGGCCGCTCTGTTAATCCAGCGCTGGTATCGTCAATATGTCGCTCGGATGGAAATCCGACGAAGATATACATGGACCATCTTCCAAAGCATAGAATATGCAGATGAACATGCACAGCTCCAGGTAGACACCATTTTTATCTTCTTTACGATTCTCATTTCAATATCAATCAATCATATTCGATTTTTCACTTGTTTTTATTTGAACATGATTTCATTATTTATTTGTCTGGGTCAAACCTGCTAATTCGATTTCGACCACTAAACTGATTATCTTGAATTTTGCACATATACGTAATTATATCATGACAATATAATATACCAAGGCTCCCAAAACTTTTCCGAGTGGCGGTGACTTTTTACAATTACATGGAGCCCTATTGTACATTATTTATTTTGACCGCGCAGGAGGGGGCTTCCTCTTACAACAGATTTAAGTAAATGACAAAATTGAGTCTACACAATTGTTTGTAATATTTACATTTCTCTCTCTTTCCCCCTCTATTTACAGTAGTAGCATTGTTAAAATTTTATACATATGTGAAATCAATAAAAAAGAGAGTCGGGTTGGCCGAGGGGAAGCGTACCAGCCTGCTAATTAAGTGGACCCGGGATCGAATCTGACTCGCGTTAACCGGCTAAAATCTGATAACTATTTAAAATTTAAAAATATAATAGTACCGTAAATTGGCTGATTTCTAGAAAGGCCGAAAAGCCAAAAAAAAAAAAAAAATCAATTAAAAACAAAAATGAACAAAAAAAATATGATCAAAAATATGAATAAAAATACAAAAACATAAATAAAAATGAAAGATATGAATAAAAACAAAAAATAATCAAAAACAAAACAAAAAATAAAAGATATGTACAGGCTAAGATTTCATAGAGCGGGTTATTGACTGTCTTTGGATAAATCCTAGGTCTTTTCATTATTATTATTATTTTTTTATTTATTTTTTTATATAGAATAAACATTGGTTATGAGTTATGACCAGCTCTATACCTTCTTTTATTAAAACTGTAAAAGTTTAAGAGAGAGCCCCTAAGTAAAAGTTCATAACTATATAAAAAAAAATTGCATATTTGGGCTCTCTAAATACTCTTGTATTAGAATCGATAAAAATATCTTTAGAATTAATAGTTTATTTATCTATGAAAATCATAAATTCACACCAGAGGAGGTCCCTTTGTATATATTTCAGATTTTTTTGAGGGCGACAAAGTTACATTTCTTCGCTTTATATCAACAAATACCGTATTTGGTCTTTCTAAATACTCTTGTAATAGAATCGATAAAAATATTAATTAATAGATTATTTTTCTCTGAAAATCAAAAATTCTGACCACAGGGTCACTCTTTGTATATATTTTAGATTTTTCAAGGGTGTCAAAGTTAAATTTTTTCGGTTTATGTATGTCTAATCGTAAGTAAAAGATAAAAATGAATAATAAATAAATTTTTAGCTTCTAACTTTGTTTTTTGTCTAGTTAGGCCAAATGTCTTGATTAAATTAATTATTAACCTTCGCAGAGCACCTGTGAAGAGGCCGCGGCGCACAGTTTGGGATCCTCTGCAATATACAATAAATTTAAGATTACACGTCCTTCTGAATTAGGACTCCCCCGCAGAATTCTGATATTGTGAAAAAATCTAACAATTTATCAAGTGGACTTAGTGAACAGAAACGAAACTTTATATGAAGCCCTTTCATCCCATTTTCCCCCACATCTGCCTCCAATATTTCTCTATTGTTTGAAAACATCATTAAGAATCCGTATCTAAAGTTAGTTCTTATTGAGTAGAGTTCACATTATTTGCTGTTTCCCATCCAACGTTAGTGGACAATGATTAAGTCGTTTCCAGATAATAAAATTTCACTCACTAACAAAAAAGAATCTTCCAGTTCAATTTGCCAAAAATATCTTCATTAATGAAATAGTTAATGTCCATAATTATTAAAGAAATTAAGGATTCGAAAAATCAGACTTTTTTGTTTAAATAAAAACACCTTATTTGCTTTTGAGTACGTTTCAAATCTATAATGAGACCTCTTTATTTATATACAAACATAGAATATTACAAAAGAAAAGAATTTAATCTTTAGGACAAATTTTCAAATTTTAGTAGAAATATTATTAAATTGCGATATCAGAGGGGATTCATCCCTTCAGGACTCGAATAATATATAGCGGAGAGAGGTTTTTCTCTCGAAAGTGTGAGCTGACTGCCCGGAAATCATGTTAGTTCTCAGCTTCGACTCCGGAGGGGATGAATCCCCTTTGATATCGCAATTTAATAATATTTCTACTAAAATCTTAGAATTTGTCCTAAAGATTAAATTCTTTCTTTTTTAAAATACCTTGGTTAATCTTAACTCGAGCTAATTTTTTGAAAAAAAATTCCAACTATTTTCAAAAAAAGATGCTCAAATCTTTAGTTTTATATAGAATATTACATTAATTAGAACATAACATGAATAGAGAAATAAACTTTTTTATTGATATTAGAGAAAATTACGATAGGGGAGACATCTTTTAGAGATATATAGAATTAATAATTTACTCCTCATTACATTACATTAATAGAGAAATAAACTTTTTATTGATATTAGAGAAAATTACGATAGGGGAGACATCTCTTAGAGATATATAGAATTAATAATTAATCAAATTAATAATTTACTGCTCATTAGCAGAACGTTATTGGGGAAACAAAATCTTTTTTCCCATAAGAATAAAAGTTTTATTTCCCGGTTTAAGTAGCATCTTATCGAGAGCGGTTGCTGATTTTCGACAATATGATGGTACTTTTAAATTCTTATTAATGTTATGTAATGTTCTATTTATTATAAAGATGAAGACACTATTAAACTGTTTATCATTTTAGATGTTAAATAAAAACTCAGACCAATACCTCAATGTAATATACTTAGTAGTTTATTTAGACTCCCGTCAACGTTTGGGATCCTCATCAACAATATCCTTCTCCATTACTTATTTTTTTTTATTTCCTAGCAAGTAAATGGCTTCTGTAAATAGCAGTCACAGTCATGTGTTTTTTATTATTACTTTATCTTATATATAAAACTAATGTATTGTGACAAGACGTTTCTAATAATAATAAAAAAATGTATTGGCATGAAGAAGGATACCGCTGAGAATTCGAAACTTCGTCGGAAGCTTGAATATATTATATTACTTCGAGATAGTGGCTGCAATTTTAATATCTATAAAGAATAAAAAGTATTATTCTGTTTGTGTATATTTTAAGCCATAAATAAGTTTCACTAAAGAGTCGAAAAGTCCCCAAAGGAAATATGTTAAATAATAAAAATATTTTTTAGAAAAAAAAACCGACTTCAAAAAAATTAAATGCAACTAATAAAATAAAAAGTACTCAAAAATCAAATAAAATGCACTAAAAGGTATAAAATAATTATCTAATTTAGTTACAACTAAACGATGAAATTGTTACATGAAATCACTTTTTGAAGTCGGTGCCAAACAAACTATATAAGCGAGCTTCCGCGATGTTGTCTTCATTGCCCGCCTAACGTACTAAGATCCGTCGACTGCGATTCATAAAATGTATATGTTTGGAACCGACTTCAAAAAGTAATTTCATGTAACAATTTCATCGTTTAGTTGTAACTAAATTAGATAATTATTTAATACCTTTTAGTGCATTTTATTTTATTTTTGAGATCTTTTTATTTTATTTGTTGAATTTAATTTTTTTGAAGTCAGTTTTTTTCTAAATTTTTTTTTATAAAAGATACTAGCTGCAAGGCAAGCCCCCCCCCCCCCTGAGACCCATCCAACATCCCAACCCCCGCACCATGCCCAACCCCCTTCTGGGGTCAAAATATCAAAACGTTATATAGCTAAAAACGTAAGTTAGAAGACATATGATGTAAATATGAAATTTCAAAATAATCCCTTTAGCCGTTTTTACGTGAATCGTGAGCAACTATTCGGAAACCACTGAAACAGACAGACAGACATACATACATACAGACAGGAATTTTGTTGAGGGTGTTTTCGCTCATAACTTTGCTTGAAACGTGTGCAACCAAAATTTGGCGTGATTTGGAGCAATGTTCAGACAAAACCATTTTATATATATATATATATATATATATATATATATATATATAGATTATTTATTATAATTTCGATTATTTGTACAAGAATTGGAGATTTTCGTTATTTGCCATTGATCATATCATCAGAAATTGACCAAATTAATATGGGACCCTAAGATACCCCCTTTCCAATAAAAAAGAATCATCAAAATCGGTCCGTAAACAAAGAAGTTATGTGTGAACATACATAACAAAAAAGGTCCAATACCAGTGAAATTTATACAGAACCAATCGGAAACTATACTGAACCCAATGCAAAAAAAGCATCGAAATCGGTCCACATGGCAAAGAGAAGTCGACGGACAAACACACAAAAAAAAGACATTCCGTTGAATTGATAACCTCCTCCTTTTTTAAAGTCGCTTAAAAACTGCGGCTGATACCACGATGTAATGAATATAGTTTAATTAGTCTCCTGAGTATTGAACAAATATATGTACATATATGCTTTTTAGGGCATTTTGATTTTTTTTTTAATATATTTTTGAATTTGAATAGTATTTCTTTCAAACATTCTCTAATTCGGAACTTTATAGGCAACTTCCCCGTCTCTGGTTTACGAAAGCGCTTTCTCTTTTACTTCACAAACGGTTGCCTATCATACAGGAATTTATTTTACTTTGTACGCTCGCAGAACAATCTCGATGGATTTCAAAGTATTGAATTGACGCAGAAATTTCATTTTTTCTTATTCGTATTTAGGAATGTGTGGAACGTGGAGAAATACCGTTTTCAAACATAATTAATTCTGTCTGACTCTCTATATATGGTATGTAGTATATCTGTATACAGCTTATGCCAGATCATTCGCTAACTATTCGGCAAAGGCTTGGAATTCTAGAAATATAAGGTAGACACAAAATAGTTTTAAAACCAAATATTTTGTCTTATTATTTAATCAGAAAAAGACTGGATTACAAAAATTTTCAATTATTTTTCTTGTGACTTCTTATTTTTATCTTAAGAACTTCATTATTGTATTTTTCCCTATTGGCGAAAACCAGAAGGAGTATTTAGCGGAGAAGTAAATGCATTGCTCTTATGGGAGAATTAAAAAGTGTTTCATGATAACTTTCTGCCTCCAAGATTAACAGTGTGTATGGATGTATGTGGATACGTATATGTAGAGGCTAATTACTTTTCAGGGAAACAATCAGCATTAATTATTTAAATGTGGATTTTAATTTATTCTATTTTTTTTTTAATGGCCTTCGGGAATTATATCCCATTTTGGCCATATAGCAGGGGTGGCCACAATGTGGCTCGCGAGCCGCATGCGGCTCTTCAGTCAATCTCGTGCGGCTCTTGAACCCTCTTAAATAATACTGATTTTAAAAAAGTATAATAATTAAATTAAAATAATAATAATAATAAAATTAAATTAATTTGTAATTAGTAATTAATTGTAATTGTACACTAATATTTTAAGTAAGAAGACCAAAAAATAAATGTTACTTCATTTATATTTTATAAAATAAAAAAAATGTGTCTTTTTTTTTGGTTTTTCAGCCTTTCTAGCCATAAGCCAATTTACGATACTACTTATTATTTTTTTTTAATTTGTCTCTACACCGGGGCCAGATTTTAGCCGGATGTCTCAAGTCAGATTCGAACTCGGGTCCACTTGGTTAGCAGGCTCACACGCTAACCCCTATCCTAACCCGACCCCCGTGTATTTTTTTTTTTAAATAAAGCGTTAATTAATGTGGCTCGCTTTGAAACAGTTTATAAATTTGCGGCTCCCAAAGTTAAGGTTAGTGGCCACCCCTGCCATATAGTGTTCGTGTATGTGTGCAAGTGTGTATAAATGAGTGTAGGAATCAGATTATAGCCGGTCAACTATTTGCAGCGAGTCGGGCTTGAACCCTCGCTAGCTTGATTAGAAGAAAATCTGCTCGGCCAACCTGACCTTCTGGATTTTAATTAATTTTTATTTAAATTAAGGGACTGCGGTATTGGTTTATAAATTAAGTATAGTTTTTTGTTGAGTTTCACAGAAATGAGAGATATAATATTTTTTCTCAATAATAATAAACTCAATAAAAAACTCCCATTAATTATAATTTTTATTTATTTATTTAAAACAGATGTTTGATTAAAAACAAAACAAGTATGTGAAAATTACATATGGATTTAATGGAAGCTTTTTTTGTTATTCGGTGGCATTCACCGCTAGTTTTATGCGTTAGAATTTTGCGGCTAACGGTACCCTGAAGGCTTAACTAATTTGAGAAACTTTGTTCTAGAGTCTAGATCTAGATATTCAGTTTGGAGTTATCAAACATTAAAAAAATAATAACACAATAATTCTCACAATGAAACTTTGTTAGTCTCTATTTTAAAAATTTCGGTGTCAACCCAAATATTTCATTTATATAATTAATCCAGAACTCTCTTTCGTAATTACCATTATTTTAGCTGGTAGGTCCGGTAGGCAGACGGACCCGGACGGCTCTAGTATTGAATTCATTCAAAAAAAAAAATTTCTTTCGTTACGTTTCAAAGTGTCAGAAACTTGGAGATAAATAATTATATATCCATGAACAAAAAGTCATAGAAAGTTCTTTCTGGTGCCATAATAGTTGTATTTTAAATGTGGGGAACTAATTATATTTTGAGCTCATTAGGTTCAGATCTTTCGATTCAAAAATGCAGACAATATATTTTTTTTTGAATGTTTTTGAAATTTTAAAGCCATAATAGTTGTATTTTAAATGTGGGGAACTAATTATATTTTGAGCTCACTAGGTTCAGATCTTTCGATTCAAAAATGCAGACAATATATTTTTTTTTGAATGTTTTTGAAATTTTAAAGCCATGTCAAGATTATACTAAGAAAAAGAAAATAACCCCTGTACTATTTAAATACGGTGATTAAACCAAAGAACACATTAATTTATTATATTTATTATTAAGGGTGCTTTAATTGAAGAACATACCGAGTCTAAATTTTCAATTTTTCCTCCGATTTTACTTATAGAATCTTGACATTTTTTCCCCCAATTCAATATAATTTAAAAGATTATGTTCGCTCTAATAATTTCCATTGTATATAAAAGAATTAATTCTTCTTTCAGAGTTTTAATTTTCCGTCCTTCTAGTTCAGAAAATGAGTTATTTTAATTTTTTTTATCTCAAGTGAAAAATATTCCCATTTTTCAATTTGAATTTTAATGAAACAAACCACTGTCGAGGGAGAGCCAAAGTATATAATTCAGCCGAAATTATTCAAATGTTTTTATTTTGTATATCAAAATTAGAATGAGACGTAGTGGGATAGTCTTTTTCAAGTATGATTTTTTTTTAATTATGTTTGTCATTCTGAGTGTTTGTGTGTGGATTACGATGACAAAAGAATAAAAAGTTTTTGTCGAAAGTACTAGAAGCATGCTATAATTTTCAAATATTTTTAATTCAAAGGGTTTAAAATTGAAAGAGGGCTAGGAATTCTGTTGTTATTTATCTATCCCAAGTAATGTACTCCCTCTGTCCGAATATTAGAGCCCCATTTTGATTTAAGGACTTTGCCTAATAAACCGATTTTCTTGCAATCCTTTTAATACTTTGAATTCACATATTTATAAGTGTTCTTTATATGTAGAAATTTTTTCGATAGTCCTTGCGGGCCTAAATTTGTAAATATTGACCTTTGAAATTTATATATTTAACAGGCGAACCCTATTCCGATTGATGTTAAAGAGACTGTTTCATTAAAAAACAATCGTAATTTTCTTGAAATTATTTTGAAAAACTGAGAATCATTAACTGAAGATATAACAAATTGTTTTTTGTTAAAATCATTGTATCAAGCGGTATTCGTTTTGTATGAAAAATGTTAAAAGTTAGGTAATTTTGATGGTTTTCATTCATTTTTTCTCTCATGGCATAGGAAGTGAGAGATGGCGACTTAGCAACGTCGCACTAAAATCACTCAATTTTTCCATATCTAAAAAACTTCTGCAGCTGGTGCATTTGAGATTTTTAGCTAATTCTCTCAACCTAACTATACTGTTCTCATCTGGAATTTCACATTGAGATTTTTCATGAAGTGTTTTTTTTTATTCTTTGTCTTTAAGCATCGATAAGAATTCAATGTTGCCAGATCCGAGAAACGACGCAGTGAAAATATTTTTGTCTTTCTGCGCATGCGAGAGTAGGGGAAAGAGCATCTGAGCTATATTAGGAAACGTCCTTAAGTGTTATTCGAGACTAAGGATCAATGTAAGGGATTGAAGGAAATCAAACAACAATAAACAAATGTTTATCAAAGAAGACTTGATCCGTTTTTTCTATTTTTCTACTCATAATAATTTTAAAAAATACAAATTTTTCAAATAGGTCTTTTATTTTCGGACAGAGGGAGGATATCTATTTTATATCCATACAAATATATCAACAAAAATAATTTTTCTCTAATGTACTTATTCATAGGTACTATTAAAAAGATTTTGTTTGTCCAAGAGTGGCAGAGTTGTTGATTCTTAAAGAAAAATCACTGAGGTTGACCTTCTCTTGATCAGGGTTACATCATACGTCCCGGATTGTCGTAAATAATCCCGCATCCCGCGTTTTAGGTCATACATCCCGCCATCCTAATTTTATTACCTACTTATTAAAGGGTGTGTTTATGTTTATATCATTTCAATAGCATATTTTTTCGATTCCCATTCAAACGGCGTAAAGAGAGAAATATATAATTACTAGAAAATTTGGATGCTGAATTGATGATCAAAGAATTTTAGAATGACGTGCAATGAATTTCAAGTATTTTTAAAAACCGAAGACTCGAATATATTACAAAAAATTAATTCAAATGAAAAATATTAATCCATTTTATTTTTTTATTGCATAAAAATGCTATTTTTTGTAAAAAATTTATGTAACTATTCATATGATAAAACAATAATTTTGTTAAATTATATAAAAAAAATAATTCTATTTTCAAAAGTCGTATCACGCATCAGACTTTTTAAAACCCAATAACCCTGTTCTTGATGCAAATAAACATAAGTTATATTATATAATGAATATAAATAAATAAAGATAATTTGTATAATGTTTCACTATAAAATAACACCCTAAGTTTGATTAAATAAATATAATTCTTCGAAACTTAATTTATTAATTTTATTCAATATAGTCCATATTTATTTCTATTGAGCATATCGGTTTGGTTGGATGAAAAAGCTTGTATAGGACATAAAAACCCAGTAAAAAGAGAGAGAGAAAAAGCAAACTATAAAATAATCAATATTGTAAGAGAAAACTTTAGATAAGATGAACTATTTCAAATATTCATGACAAACTCTTACAGAGTTTCTGTTTTGACGTTTTTTAAAATATAAAAAAAAATATGGAATAAATTACTGGGACATCACTGTATTAAATATTAGATACGAGAATTTATATTAGCACTCTATTCAAAATAGTGAAAAGAATTTGCCTAGAACTCGTGAAATATTTCATTAATACATCTACAATCCTCTTTCATCTGTGGAAAAATTAAACATTACTCTAAAAAATAAGCTGACGTGTTCTGATGTGGCCATCCACTTGACTTTACCATACAAACTGGCCCCTCACTTATATTTAATATTTAATAAAATAATTTATAATATGTAGGGGAGGGGGGTTAGTTTTTCCATTTTTAGACTCCTAGGGTCCCACTGATTATGTATACAAAATTTCGTTCGTTTGGTACAAGGGCCTAGATTTTCATTTTTTGACCTTACACCCCCCTCCCCCATTTTCGGCGGCTAGTTTTTGCATTTTTAGATTACTGTGGTCCTACTGATTATATATACAAAATTTGGTTGAGTTTGGTAAATGGCCAAGATTTTCATTTTTAGACTCCTAGGGTCCCACTGATTATGTATACAAAATTTCGTTCGTTTGGTACAAGGACCTAGATTTTCATTTTTTGACCTTACACCCCCCCTCCCCCCATTTTCGGCGGCTAGTTTTTGCATTTTTAGATTACTGTGGTCCTACTGATTATATATACAAAATTTGGTTGAGTTTGGTAAATGGCCAAGATTTTCATTTTTTGACCCTACAACCCCCCCCATTTTTGGGCAGTTAGTTTTGCATTTTTAGCCTTCTAGGGAGTCCACTGATTATGTATACAAAATTTGGTTGAGTTTGCTCAAATGGCCTAGATTTTTAATTTTTTAACCCCCCTCCACCCCCTTAATTTTGGGTCGATATGCACCAAAATCTAATCAGCTCTTAATCTCAATGGACCAAAACTACGTGTGAAATTTGATTTCGATATTCACACTAGTTTTTGAGCTAGCTCGTCCACACAAATTTGATAACGCACAGACTAACAGACAACCAGACAACCAGACGGACAGACTAACAGGTATTTTGACAAAACAATTATTATCTCAAAAAATATAATTTTTTCGATGTTCTATTATTAGAGCTTTTTTGTAGAGTGAAATGCCATGGTTTCGCTCCCAGAAGTCTAAAATTGCAAAAACTAACCCCCTCCCCTAAATGATAATAAATAATTTTATTAAATATTAAATATAAATGAGTGGCTAAGTTGTATGGTAAAGTCAAGTGGGTGGCCACATCAGAACACGTCAGCTTATTTTAACAATTAACAAATCAAAAAATTAAAAACACTTTTTTGTTGCTTTTAAACAGACATGACATTTAAAAGCAACTAAAAAGTTTTACAATTTTTTAATTGTTAAAAAAAGAGAAAAAAATCTAGATTATTGAGTAATTGGAGCCAAGAATGTATTAAAAAAATAAAAAAGATTAATGATGGGGGGTCCAGGTAGGCTAGGGGTTGGCGTGTCAGCCTGCTAACCAAGTGGACCAGGGTTCGAATCCGATTCGATCATAAATTTTAAAAGAATAATTAGTATCGTAAATTGGCTTATGGCTAGAAAGGCCGAAAAGCAAAAAAAAAATTAATGTTTTGTCGCATAGTGGAATTATTTTTTGACAAAGAGTGAAAAATGGGGCACTCAGGGAGGGAAATATGTAAATCGACGAAACGTCTGGCCCATTTAAGAAGGTTCTTTCGCTCCAGTTGAGTCAATAGAAGTGTAGTATCTAATATTTAATAAAATAACTTAAAATACAAATGAAAAATAAATAGTATGAAAGCCGTAAATGTTTGAAATAAAAACAATTATAAAAGAAATAATTAAATACAAAAGTTAGTTTGATTTATTCAAATCAGCTGATAATAACTCTTGTATGATTTGGCAATGCGTTGTATTAATACTGTTCATGTTTAGACCCAAACAAATCATTTATGTGATTTTTTAAAGTAAATTTCTCAGTAAATTCCTCGGTAAATGATATATTTTATTGCAAAAAAACAAACCTCCATGTTTCAAAAAGCTAATTTTTAGTTTTTTTAACTTTATCAATTCAAATAATAATAGTATAATTCTAAATAGAGAGTTAAACGATTATTAAACTAGCTCGTCCACAAAAATTTGGTAACGCACAGACCAACAGATAGAATAACAGAGAGACTAACAACCTAACAGACATTTTGAAAAAACAATTATTATCTCGAAAAATATAATTTTTTCGATGTTCACTTATTAGGGCTTTTTTGTAGACCGAAATGCCATGGTTTTGCTCAATTTTTTTAATCAAAATAGTTTCAGCCGTTTTTTAGACATTCGAGAGATATGGTAAAGTGAAAATTAAGTATAGTTATAATCTAATATTTTATTAATAAATGAATTTATCTTTAAGGACCAATCATAGATTGGTTTGATTGTTGAAATCATTTTCGTCTTTTTTCAAAAAAAGACACCTAAAAAGATACTTAAAGCTTTGCTTTCACTAATATTTTATATTTAACATTGGAGGCGAAAGGACCTCGTTGATAAAAATTCTGTTTTTAATTTTTTGTCCAATTCGCTACTATTTCTGTTTCAATTGTTATTTATAATGGATGCGAGTGATGCAACATAGTATTCAAATAAATTAATATTAGTTGAGGTATATAATATTATACAAGTATATTTCACCCAGCAAATTATATATTATGTTGAAAAGAAAGTTCTTGCGGTTTTTAACTATTAAATTCAAATGCACATATCTCAGCTCAAACAAAACTTTATTAATCAAAATAAAGACTATTGCATTCAATGCACTTTTGCCAACGAGAACATGTTTTGTTTTCCTGTTGAATAAAATTCTGGAGTCCTGGAGGCGAGAAACTTATTATTATATACAGGGGGTTTCTAAATTGATGCTAAATATTTTAAAGTGTGATTTTTTAGCAAAAATTAAGGGGGTCTTTCATATAATTTTTTGTTCAAAACCTCTTCCTCTCCAAGTTACAGTCCTCTAAAGTTCGGGAAAAAATTGTTTTTATTTAATATATCCACTATGGAAGAATTTAGAAAAATGCAATTTGGCAGATAACTGATGATAGTAAAATTGCAGTTTTCATGATTTTTGCAACCCTAAAATGTTATCACAAAGGGATGAAAAAAATCAACGCCTATAATAGTTTGCATCAAAACTTATTAATGAGTTTACATTTTCCTATTTGAAAAATTGATTTAAAAAGTGGGATTCAATCTAGAACTTTTTTATGTCTTGACTTTTTCTCTTGAAATTGTTTGTTTGATCACAAAAAAATAAAATAATACTCAAACCCTTTCACATAAATTCACAGATTGGTTATTATTTGTTAAAAAA
Organism: Forficula auricularia; assembly: GCA_024734495.1. Taxonomy (NCBI): domain Eukaryota; kingdom Metazoa; phylum Arthropoda; class Insecta; order Dermaptera; family Forficulidae; genus Forficula; species Forficula auricularia. The sequence goes on from JALMQS010000189.1 coordinate 2,889,885, forward strand.
AAAATCAAATACTTAGGCTGGTATCAAATGAAGACATAAAGACAAATATTTTTATTGTTCTGATTGTTATAAAAATCGTCAAAAGCTGCTTTTTTTAACATCAGTTATCTGCCAAATTTCATTCTTTTAAATTCTTCCATAGCGGATTATATTCAATAAAAACAATTTTTTCCTCTAACATTAGAGGTCTGTAACTTGGAGGGGAAGGGGTTTTGAACAAAAACTTATATGAAAGACCGCCCTTAATTTTTTCTGAAAAATCACTTTTTCAAATATTTAGCATCAATTTAGAAACATCCTATATAGTCCCACGATGAGCACCTTTAGCACGCGGGTTGAAATAACAGAATGTTTCGACCTAAGTCTAATAATTTGAGCGATAACACTCCTAGATAGAGAAGATTTATTTAATCATGACCTAAAAGGAATTATAGACATCATTTTGAAGAGGTTATTTTCTGTAGAATTGCTAGAGACTTTCCATTATCCTTACCAATCACCATAAGCTTGCTTTTTAAATCTTTTAATGGTTAAAGTAGCGTTTCTTGTTCTCTTCTGGGAATGGCGAGGTGGCTAATTGGTCTACTTTATCGTTATGGCCTATACCACAATGTCTTTTACAGATAGATGATTCTCTCTTGTGGTTTTAGGAAATCTAATGACACGTTTAATATATACTCTATATATATGAGTTCAAATTAAGTAGAATTTAAATTTATAAGAAAATCACAAGAGGATGTCATTAATTAAAAATAATTAATTCCATTTCGGATATAGTAGATGACAATTTCTTGTGATTTTCTTAGAAATTTAAGATCTATTTCTACCCGCAATGTGAATTCTTATATTCAATTTAGGAAAAGTCATTCCATTGTCCTTTGAATTTTGAATTTATCCAAAATTTGAAACACTCAAACACATACTTTTAAGCTCTATATGGGATGGTCATTTGTTTAAAATTAGAGTCACTAGACAGCGAAATTTTACAAACGAAGATGTAAATCTTTGAGTGATATAAATATTTAGCGTGATAATATGCCTGAGGGTAGCCAATTGGCCTCGATTGCAAATTTCTGAACTCAAGTTCGATTCCCAAGGGGATGAAAACTACACTTTGACATATTTAAAAATAATAAATTCCATCTTGGATCTAGTAGATGAGAACCTCTTGCTTATTCATTGGGGTTGAATTTGGTATTTGAATGGTTTGGTATTTTATAATATTTTTTGTAAGAATTAGGTGTCGGTTCTAGGTGAAAAATGTTAAGCCACTCTTATGAGAAAGAATCAGGCAAAGTTCATTTTTTTTATTTTACGACAATTATATCTTTTTTTTTCAGAGAATGTTTTGGATGAGATATCTAAGTTTAGTTACTAAGATTGTGAATTTTTTTAGTGAGGTTAATGACTTCAAGTCCGAAACCTAGTTTTTTGATTTCTGATTAAAAAAGAATAATATTTTTGGTCGGCTACATTTGTTGTTGATTCAATTCGCTCCTTGTTTAATGGACCGATTCTTTGTGAAATATCTATCGGCTTGTTATTTTTTTGCTCATATCGGAGAATCTTTTTTAAATGTCTCTTTCAAAGCAAGTTAAAAGCAATGCTTTAATTTATGTTGAAACATGTAAATTAAAATTGCTTCATATCATTAAAAAAATTGAAAAAATTTATTGGGTAAATTCAAATATTTCATACGCATATATTACAACACTTATTAATAGCTAGAAGCTTTAAAAAAACTCAACAAATCACATGGCTTTTCCCATAAGCATTTTCTTTAAATTATTTATCTTTTTTTTTAAATTCATTATTTAATTGGATTAAATTAGAGAACTTAAAAATTCTTATAAAAGAAGCTCGGCGAGGCTGATAACGACGCTAAATGCTAAAAGTAGATGCTGCTAGATTTACTCAAGCGACCGAGGGTACGGAAATTACAATCCCAAGATTTAGAACTAGCATTTACTAAACATGTATTATATAATAATAGGGGACATGTGAACGCCTGATTCAATACACATGCATATTATAACTTATTTTATGATAATATGACTATTATTAGGTTAAGCCTAAGGGTTAGAAAATATAAAATAGAAACTCACTCATTGGAAGAGAATCGAGATGAGATTTACTCGGAGACTCCCATGGATTCAGGTTTAGCCACTGCATCCGACTGAAAGAAAGAAATAATAAATTAATATTAGAATTATAAGATATAAGTGTGATAACCAGCGATGGAGCCATTGATGCTGGTGTCGAACATCGCAAGAACACAGGCTGGCAGAAATGGAGGCAACTTGCCGGAGTGCTATGCGATTCAAGGATGCCTATCCGTATCAAGGGAAAAATCTACAAAACTGCGGTGAAGCCGGCGATGCTATACGGCTCCGAGTGCTGGCCACTGAAAAAGCAACGAGAGAACAAACTACACGTTGCCAAAATGAGAATGCTCAAATGGTCTGCGGGAGTTACCCTCATAGACAAAGTACCAAACAGGTACAAACGAGGTACATTTAAAGTTCGACCTATTCAAGAAAAACTCGTAAAAACGTGAATGCGTTGGTACTGTCACGTAATGAGGAGACCAGAAGATCACATGGCCAGGAAGGTGCTGGACCTTAATAATACTAGGCCGAGAAAACGCGAAGACCTCGCCTTACATGAATGTCTGTAGTAAAGAAGGACCTAGCCAATTGCGAAATAAACCCAATAACGACCTAGAAGCCTCTGGAGAAAAATTATCAGAAAACTCGACCCCCAAATAATAGGGAATGGGAAAAGGCCAGGGGAAGAAGAAGAATTATAAGATATATTTATAAATTTTGAGAGTGTGAATTAGAGAGGGTGAATCAAATTAAAATATAAGAAGTTTAAGAAACCATTGTCCATACATCAGAGGCTCACCTGGAAATTTTCATCGTTCTCGTATATAAATATTATAAAATTTCAGTTCGAATGATTAATTAGTTTTAGAAATTCAAAAATAACACTTTTTTAAAAAAAGCTATCCCAAAACATAAATGAAAATTTCTTACGATAGAGTTTAGATGGGGAGAGATGTTAGTGTGTCTGCTTAGAGCTTCTACTGATTGATAGGCTGGCACACTAGCAAACAATTCAGATTCACTATCGAAGGTGGATAGGTAGAAAACAAGTCTCTACTTGTAGGAGTGCGCGACGTCACACCATCATCTAATAAAGAATAAAATATTTAAATAAATTGACACGTTCTGATATGGCCATCCACATGACTTTGCCATACACTTCTGGTTGAATTTGGTACAAGGGCCTAGATTTAGATTTTTGCCCCCCCCCCCCACACCTAATTTTGGCGCCAGAAAAAAATATTTTCGTTATTATAAGTTCATTTTATATTATATTTCATTTTTCTTGTTTTTTTAGTTTGAAAATATTATAATTTTAAATTTTAACCCCCCCCTTAATTTTGGGTCGATATGCACCAAAATCTAATCAGCTCTTAATCTCAAATCAACAAAGTTAGGTGTAAAATTTGTTTTTGATATTCACACTAGTTTTTAAGCTAGCTCGTCCACAAAAATTTGGTAACGTACAGACTAAAACCCTAACAGACTAACAGACATTTTGACAAAACAGTTATTATCTCGAAAAATATAACTTTTTCGATGTTCACTTATTAGGACTTTTTTGTAGACCGAAATGCCATGGTTTTGTCCAATTTTTTAAATCAAAATAGTTTCAGCCGTTTTTGAGATATTTAGAATAAAAAAAGGAAAAAAAACACTTTTTTCAGGCACGATTACAATAATAGACCATACCCTGCAAATTCTCTTTCAGTCCCTTCTTCTGTTGGAAGGGGATCCTCCAGGGTACCGAAAGCACGATTACAATACTTGACCATACCCTGTAAATTATCTTTCACTCCCTTCTTCTTTTGGAAGGGGATCCTCCAGGGGACCGAAAGGACGATTACAATACTTGACCATACCCAGTATGGTAAAGTAAAAATTATTTATATATATTTTATTTTAATAAAATCACCTATGATATTATGACCAAATCAAATAATGAAAAATTAGAGAAATTTCGAGTTTGAATGATTAAAAAAAAAAAGTAAAAAGGAAGAAGTAAATAGTTTTTCAAGACTTCGTACGCTCTTTCAGAGCCTTAGTAGGAATCAAAATTAAAACATTCAAATTGAATTTAAATTGTAGATAAAATCTCTTAAATAATTTTAATATTATATACATTTTGCAATAAACTATTTGCAGGCAAGATATCATGATTGAAATATGAAGAAACTTTTAACCCGCAGTCCAAGATTGTATTTAAAATTTCAGATAAACAAATCACGAGATTAGTGTGATTGACAAATTCTTCATACATAAAAACCATGATTTGATCAATAAAAATAATTTATTAATATTAAATTAATAAAGTTTTCAGTTTTTTTTTTTTTTTTTTTTTACTTTCCATGTTTCGGGTTTAATTTAAATATCACTCAGTAAATATAAGAAAAAAAAAATTGATTTCCAAAATATAAATTCATTGTAAAATCTATAACAATTAATGATTAGACTGAATTCAATGCTAAGGCCGTCTAGCAGGAAGTTTGTCTTTCCACCCGTCTGTCAGTGTATTATTCTTGTCAACTAAATCCCACCCAAAACATTATGTGTAAAAACAGGCCAAGTTCGAAAAGTGGTGAAATCTAGTGCGCAGCCAAGTAAAATTTGCTAAGAATAATTAAGTTGAGAAAATAGTACTTTCAATTAAAATCCATTCTTTCCATTTTGAATGACAATCTATAATTATAGTCTCTAAATTTTTAATTTAAATTATTTTCATGAACTTGACTGGTCACGATTCAGTTCATTTACCCTGACGACATAAAATGCGTAACAGGCAAATTTCATGAAAATAATTTAAATTAAAAATTTTAAATCCATAAATTTAGATTGTCATTCAAAATGGGAAGAATGCATTTTAATTGAAGTACTATTTTCTCAACTTAATTATTCTTGGCAAATTTAACTTGGCTGCACATTGGATTTCACCACTTTTCGAACTTGGCCTGTTTTGTCACAGAATGTCTTAGATGGATTTCTCTTCTTTCTGTAAGTTAATATATTTATTCTACCTCTTAATTTTAGGGATTGAAGAAAGAAAGTCTAGGCTTGTCGATTTTTCCTTTATTAGTAGTTACCTACCTTAAACTCTACCATTATGCCATATTTTAGCATCCTAGAGTCATTTCATATAATTATATTAGATGCAAATTTGTCCTACAATCTTCATCCCTTCATTTTAGAGGTTGAAAGATAGGAAGTTTGGATTTTTGGAATTTTTCCTTTGTTTGTCCCTAACTAACTCTATTAGCAGGCAGAAATTTCATGATGCTGGAATGATTTGTAATACCCTAAAGGTTCTGATGATCTGACAATGAGTGAGTGAGTGCTAAAATTAGCTATTTTCTCAGGTCCATATCTCAAAATCTATTTAGGCCATATTTTTGAAATTTGGTAGTACTCTCTTCAAGATGGATTACATAATTACATGTGTATAATTTCAGCTCTGTATCTCAAATGGATTCCGAGCTGTAGAGGTTCGAAATTGGCTCGAAATGGTTCGTGTAAATAGTGTAAAGCGTGTACGGTAAACCAATGCTCGATCTTAGCCTGCGCACGCTGTATGCTTTGATTTTTCACATATCTAATTTAATTTTATAGGTTTGAATTGAATTTACTTCTATCGGGTAGAATGTATGTAGTTGATGTGCTCGTTGTTTTAGATTAATTAAATTTTTTTTTTTTTTGGAAATAAAATTATACAATTTTGGTTCACTGCACCGTTATGTATTTTCTCACGAACAATTTCCTGACTATAGACTACAATTCTTCAAACAATGAAATGAAAAAATAATAATAATTTAAAAAGTTCAAACCCTTTCGTGACTTATGGACAAGCTGTATATGACATTTTCTATCAAGGCAAAAACTATTAAAATAATCCATAAATAAAGAAAGAACGGAAACATTTCTATTGGAAAGTAAGTGAAACAAATAAGTTAGGGTGTCAATCATAATCGCCCACGAGGTAGGTTATAGGATAGAATGTAGTCCTCCCCTAGATTTTATATTATTTATTTATTATGAATTGTGACCGGGATGATAAATTAAAAATTTTCAATCTAAAAATATAGTATATTGCGATCAAATTCAAAGATAATTTTCAATCAATTATCTTCATTCTATAAAACCACTATAGTTTTCAATAATAATAGAATCGAATATAACATTCTCTAAATTCCCAAATGGAGACCGTGAGTATTAATGAGTTAAGGTAAAATTTTCTAATTGATTTGCATGAAATTTTCCCTGGAGAGAGACGGACTGGTAGAAATGTTTAATTGAAAGTAATGGAAGGCAGCCCAAGGGTAGTAAGGAAAGAAAAAATTAACACATATCCAAATGAGGTGTAATTTATTGGAATCCTTCCTCCTTAGCCGTCAACCCGACGTTTCTGAGGATTCTTCCTACTTCTTCAGGGTTTCCTTCATTGACCCCTTGAAACCCTGAAGAAGGAGGAAGAATCCTCAGAAACGTAGGTTTGACGGGAAAGGAGGAAGGATTCCAATAAATTACACCTTATTCAGATATGTGTTAATTTTTTCTTCTCCTACCCCTGAGCTGCCTTCCATTACTTTCAATTTAAAATTTTCTAATTGATATTTTGACGTTTTATTTTGACTTAGAATACCTACTTCTTTCCCAGCGAGTAAGTATGGAGTGTAAATCAGGAAAATCGATAATTGTTGCAGAAAGCGCTTGAGCGCCTGAATGTAATATATATATATTTTTTTTATTCATTATTATATCTATAAAATAATTCAAATTTGTATAAAAATAATACATTATAATTGTAGTGTAAGAGAATATTTAAATAATATACTTATTTACATTTTAAGCAACAGTCCTATAACTTTTGAATTTCATCAGGATTAACAATTATAAAGTATTTATTTTATATGTATTCATATAGAAGTTGCTTAATATTAAGAATCTTGTACGTTTGTCTTATAGTACTTATATTGAAGTAAATAGAAACTTTCTTTTTGCCGAGAGTAGCAGAATTTGTATAAGTTAAAGGAAACAATAAAAGAGTATATCTGCTGTTGGAAAAATAAATTTTTTAATTGATTTATAACGAGACTATAATTTCGAGGGCTTTTTCTCTTCATCAGCCTATTACAATTGATTCACAGGAATTGATCTGTGAAAAGACTTTCTCTATTAATATATTGAAGTAAGTATATTATTTTATAGTAGCCATCAATTGTCTTATTAACATATATCATTAAATCAAATTTGGGACAATAACATTTAATAATAATGGATTATATTTATTATAACTATCCCGAAAGGATCCAGCGTTGCCACCAAAGTGGGGAAGGCCCCATCCTTACCGCAAAAAAGGCCAAGTTCTATATTAAATTACCTTCGGCTCGCAGCCGGAGAAATTTAACCCAATGAACCCAGTAACAGTAGAACACCGCTATTTGGCTTCGTATTAGCCCTCGAGTGAGACCACCAAGACACCTTTTGGATGCAACCCAAACGTTGAAAATGAATAGTTTTTTAATCTATATTGACCTACATTAAAATAATAAGTATATAATTTATAAAACAATCATTGAATTACAGATTAAGAGTAGTAATGTTTTCAATCACGTGTTACTACTAGTCCGTACGCAAATAAGGGCTTTGGTCACAGCCGCTGATATGGTGTGGTGCTCCTTCGTGGTCAATTCCGGCTTTAAGGGTTAAGATTGACGCCAATAATAATGATTTATATTATAACTATCAACAGCCTTTTAAGAACGAATTGTTAATCATGAACAAAACAAATTGTTGTAACCATAAAGAAGAGGGGGAGGGGTATCATTTTATCGATTTCTGAATATGAAATTTAATGAATTTATAATAAATGTGATATTGACGATTAATTTTAAGTTTTAACTATTATAAATTCTATGTTAATTGGTTACGTCGAATTCTAATTACTTATCGAATATGTCTCAGCACTTCCGGACAAAATTTGGATTTTTTTCTAGTACAATAGTCGAAGCAAGATTATTAAATTATGTGTTATATATAAAATAAACCCTGTTCAATAATCTCTAAAATAATTTTTATAAAAAAAAATATAACCGACTTCAAAAAAACTAAATTCAACAAATAAAATAATAAAACTCAAAAATAAAATAAAATGCACTAAAAGCTATAAAATAATTATCTAATTTAGTTACAACTAAACGACGAAATTATTAGATGAAATCACTTTTTGAAGTCGGTGCCGAACATATACATTTTATGAATCTAACGTTATTAATAGTGACTTAATATAATACCTTGCATGCATCTCGTAAGAGAAAGGGTCGGGCGAATGAATCAGAAAATGATAATAAAATTAAATTCATAAATATAGAAATTCTCTAGAAACGTTTGCGGGTTTTAAATGAACGTTTTAAGATTGATTTTTATAAAAGATTTAAATTTATTATAATTTCGATGATTTTCTTATAAGAATTGGATATTTACGTTAATTCGTCATTGATCATATCATCAGAACTTGACCAAATTAATATGGGACTACCCCTAAGGTACCCTATTTCCAATATAAAAAGAATCAACGAAATCGGTTCATAAACAAAGAAGTTATGCCTAAACAAACATAGCAAAAAAGGTCCAATACCAATGAAAAAAAAACGGGACCAATCGGAAACTAGACAGAACCCAATGAAAAAAATCAGAGACGAATAAAATCATTTTAATAAAAATATAAAGATTTTATTAAAAACTTTGATTAATTCCAAAAGCCGTAGTTAATTCCTTGGAAGGCCACATTTTCCCCACTTTGTTTTAATCTCTAGTACGATAAATGCAATTTTTGTAATAATTGACATTGGTCATCTATTTGGGTTAGAAAACCCTTTATGCAGAACCGCATTTGAGCTAGCAAGATAACAGAAGGCAAATTTGTATCTTGTTTATTGTGATGAGTTATGTGGATTTAGGTGAAATATTGCCTAGCTGATTTTGCCACAAAGGAATTAAGGGCACTCCAAGAAAGGTTGGAGGCATGCATCATCTCAAACAGAGGTTTCCCAAGTGAAAAGCGCCAATTTAACCTAGAAATAAATGGAAATCTGCCAAAATTAATTTAACCAGCTTCCTGTTGCTCTAAATTATATATTATTCAACTCATTTTAATAAAATATTACATGTTATTTGAAGAATATGGGCAACTAGCCTATTACTTTTATTAAGGTGCATATCATAACAATGTAGAAAAACTCTTCATTTTCTGCAAGTCTAGTTATCAGATATCACTTGCTATTTGCAGTTCATGTTAACTTTAATTCAAAAATAATGATCAATTCTCATTTAACAGTCGAGAAATGGCCATTCTACATTAGATTTTTGACGCTTCGATTATTATTGGTAACCATTGCTTGGAGGAATTGACTTAAAATCAAAAATAACGATCGATTCTTATCTAATACTAGAGGAATAACCTTATTGCATTCCATTTTTGATGTTTTGACTATTAATGGCAACCTCTACTGAAAACGTGGAAGAATCGACTTAAAATCAAAAAGACTAAATTCTTTTTTGGTAAACAACTCAAGGTTGAGTTGTTTGCCATAAAAGAATTTAGTCTTTTTAATTTTAAGTCGATTCTTCCACGTTTTCAGTAGAGGTTGCCATTAATAGTCAAAACATCAAAAATGGAATGCAATAAGGTTATTCCTCAAGTACTAGATGAGAATCAATCACTATTTTTGATTTTAACTCGATTCCTCTATGTCTTCATCAATAGTTACCAACAAAAACCGAAACGTCAAAAATCCAATATAAAATGGTTATTCCTCAAGTACTAGATGAGAATCAATCGCTATTTTTGATATCAATCGCTATTTTTGATTTTAACTCGATTCCTCTATGTCTTCAGCAATGGTTACCAATAAAAACCGAAACGTCAAAAGTCCAATATAGAATGGTTATTCCTCAAGTACTAGATGAGAATTCATAGCTATTTTTGATTTTAAGTCGATTCCTCCATGTCTTCAGCAATGGTAACGGATAAGAAAACAACGCGGTTGCTATGGTTACTTATAAAATTTCCTCCCAAATTTTTACCATTTCACAGCGAGAAGCCTAACCATTCTTACTTAAGTTAGGTTAAATGAGCTATCTTAAAACGATCAAATGAATAAATTTTAAAGAATTTAAAATAAAAAATTAAAAAAAGTACTATTTTACTCTAGAGTAAAGTACTTTAAAATATAATTTTATTAAAAACTTTATTTAACCTTTTTTGTGGTCCCCAAGGTACTTAATTAGAATCTTAAATTTCATAAAAATTGGTTAAGTCATTTTCAAGATATTTATAAAAAACTAAAAAAGTACTGAAATAAAGTACTAATGTTTGAGGACCGATATGTACCAAAAACTAATCAGAGCTTCATTTTGTTAAACTTAGAGTAGGTTTTCAATTTCAATTCAATCAGTGCAACGGTGTGGAAAAAATCGTGGACGAAAAAAACGATAACATACTAGTACATCCATCCATCCGCACGCACTTGCAAAAAAATGGCACTTTTTGGCCTCTCGACGAGATTCCATGTAATTTTTGGCAAAACCGTCACGTGCTAAAATTCAATCTCATTGAATACTTCAATTTGTGACCTTAATTGAGTCTATGGGTTCCGTAGTCTTTACCTGAGGACCCTTTAAAGTCGCGCTTGCCGCTAGACCGATTACAATTCTTTGTCCCATGCTTCGCATTGGATAAAGTAAAAAATGAAAAAAGTGCATGTGGATATGTGTTTTGAAAGAATGAATGTTGTATCAATTGAGTGAAGAGAAAGGAAGTTAAAGCTTATTTAGAAAATTCATGGGGATAAACGAATGTTTGTTTGATTTTATCTAATTTGATAACAAATGTTTAAAAATTCTTGTTTATCACAATTGAGGCTTTAAGAGGGATTATTGAATTTTTCCAGTCAAAACAACGGTCATATCTATTAAAAAGGAAAGGGTGGAGAAGGTTCTTCGACACGAAAAGAGGAATCTATGGCACTAGATGAAGCGAATTCACATATTTCTGTGATTGGACGATTCTGAATTATATCCAGGGTGGCAAGATAACTATTATACTAAATTTTCCTAAAAACAACTTGAACCACGATCTCTTAACAGATTCTTTTTACGAGTTTGTATGTTATTGTTTTTCTAAGGGCAATGATCGCTAGAGTCGTTAGCGACGATCGCTAAACGGTTATAGTCGCCTGGTTTGGGAGATGTCATAATCGCAGCTGCTTTTTTTACAGTTACTCCTTAAGACCCCATGATAATATAAGTATAAACCTATAAAATAAAAATGTACTAAAAATTAGCAGTAATTTTAACTGCCTAAGCCCTTTAATCCTATATAATTTAACTAAAGCCACATTAATTTTATTTCAAGATGCATTAAAAAGTAAAAAACATTTATTTATTCCTTTATGCTAAAAAAATGTTCATATTTACAAAACTAAAAATAAATGTTGGGACGTTTTTAACTTCAAATATGTGAGTAAACAAATTATTATTAGAGTACTAAAGAAAAAATATTTTCTGTTTTTTAGTAATAAAAGCATGAACCGATTTCAAAAAAGGAGGAGGTTCTCAATTCGACTGATTTACTAATTTACTAATTCTAATTAAGAAAAGGAGGAAAAAAAATGTTTTTCTATGCCTTTGTGAAAAATGAGTTTTTGAACACTACTGTAGAGAGAAGAAGGAAACATTTACTTGTTTCATTCATTGACCCTTTGAAACCCTGAAGAAGGAGGGAAAAATCCTCCGAAACGTCGGTTTGAAAGGAAAGGAGAAAGGATTCCAATAAATTACACCTTATTTGATATGTGTTAATTTTTTCTTTCCTCACTACCTCTGGGCTGCCTTCCATACATTCAATTAAAATTACTACCAGTCCGTCTCTCTCCAGAGAAAATTTCGTTCCTAATATTTATTATTACTAAATTTAAAAATTTTTATTAGTTTTGTATTCAATAATTTAAATTACCTACTAAAGTACAGACATAAATTAATCATAAGTAGAAATAAACGAAAAGTGCACACAATAATTATTATAGCGTTTGTCCGTACTTTACGTAGTGAATTATAAAAAAGAAACTTACAACGGTGGTTAAGCTTCTTTACATTGAGGGAGGGCCCCAGCCGTTGAATTTGCCACGGACCTCGTATAGTATGCCACTGACTGGGATTGAATTTTTATAGAAACGCTATTTATTTCTTTTATCTCAAATAGTTAAAGGTGTTGATATAATAATATTGTTCTTCCCTTAGACCATGAAATATATAGACACGCCCTGGTGGCGATTTGGTGAGGCCAACATCAACTAGAGAACGTGACGTCATCTGTAGGTAGGAACACGCAGAAATTGCATGGGGACTATAGGAATTATTATACATTGAGATAAATTTATCGTAGTTTAGATTACTTATTTTGGATTCCAATAATCGCAAATTAATATTAAATTAATATACCAAAATATTTATTTATTTTTTTAACAAAATGTTTTATTTAAATTACATATTTAAAAATAATTCGGTCATCGAGCAACACTCCCTTCCCATGTCCATATATACAACAATGTCTTTTATTATTTTAATCAATTCTAGGTTTCCAAAATATTTATTAATTTCAAATGGTAAATCAAGTAAATAATTATTCATTTTAAATACAGGGTTTTTTTCAATATATATATTTCGGGTTGTAAGCCCATCTTCAGGAAACTACAGAATTTTAATTTTTTTTTTTCAGTTAAAATTCTGTACTTGATATATTGAAAAAATTTACCTCTTTTATTTTTTTAATTTTAATGTGAAACATGTGACCTAGAAATCTTAACTCATAGGTAAATAACTATTTCATATAATATTTATTTACTTTTATCTTTAGTTAAAAAAATGAAGAAAAATTTAGATTGTGACATCTGTTTAAATGCGATCCCGTCTGGATTATTAGAATCAACTTTAATCACCATTACAAATTACAGCAATATAAAGCAGTGTTTAATTCAGTCGTCTAAAGATGTAATACACATTTATAAAGTGGCTGAAAGTGAAATTAGAATTTTTGAAAAAACAAACTGCTTAAAAAAATTTAATGACTAAATTATTAATATCTATTAGAGGTAATGTTCGGGACTCGGTATTTGATGCATACAAATAACATATGTACGAGCATCGGGCCATAAACAAAGAAGTTATGCGAGAACGTGACGTCATTTGTAGGCGATGTTGGCCTCACTTCACTCTGAGTGGAGAGTAGCAGAGGGCGTGTCTATATATTTCATGGTCTAAGGTTCTCCCTGTCTTTCGAGTCATGACCAGTTTGGCTCACTATTATAGAAACGCTTTTTAATTATTTTATCTCAAATAGTTAAAGGTGTTGATATAATAATACTGTTTCTCTCTGAGTTTCAAGTCATGACCAGTTTTCACTCCCAAACACATGAGATTAATTTTGCTCTAAATTTTTTTCTTCGTAGTGTAAGGAATCAATGAAAATTACTAGACGCCAGGGAAGCAATATAAGTAAACCCTCCATACCGGGAGGCCCTAATATTGAATTTACATATACAAAAAAAAAATTAAATCAATTAATCATTGTTCTTAAAAAATTTCTGAAATATGGAGAAAAATAATTTTTCAACATCATTTGTTTTCTGTCAGTCAATGTGTCCAGATTCCGATACCTACGATAACTCAAGGGTTTTTATTTCCTGACTTGGTTTTTATTTCCTGAGCACTTTCCCACATAAAAATAACAAAAAAAAAAACCCCGATACTCTACCTAATAATCAATAGGCTAAAACTTACCAAATGATTACTGTATAAATAAATTTAAGACAAGCCATATCGGCGAATGCCTTTTGCAGGGGAATGTACGATTTTCTTCCACTCTGTAAACTTAAATCCCACATGTCTTGGGATCAAACTGTAAATATTGTATCAAATTTGCTCAATAAAAAAAGACATTATTAAAAAAAAAAACGATAACTCAAGAACGAAAAGAGGTAGAAAGTTCGTTCTTGTACCAAAATGTTTGTATTTTTAAAAACCTGTTTAAAATTCTCGCCCCTCTACCTTCAGAACTCCCTATTTAAAAATATATTAGATAAAAAAAGATCTGTTCATTGATTTAATAGATATTTTAAGGCCATCTCATAAAATAGATATAAAAGAACCTTCTGATTCTTGAAAACATTTTCATTTTTTCTTAAATTTCATAGATTATTTCATACATATATAGGTATGTATAGATTTATAATGTTAGTAAGTAATAATTAATTAAAACGGAGTTCAAAGTTGATACAGTCAAAATAGAGAAATTCATTTCATAAATTATTTTTCTCACATTTTTGCGATTGATATGGAGAATAATTATTAATGTTAGGTAATTAATTTTAATCACAAGTACAATTAATTTTTTAGGCGGATATTTCTATTTTTATGCTATCTTCTTGATGTCCCCTTCGTTTAAAATCAAAATAAAATAAAACTAATGTGATCGATCAAAAAATTTTTGAAAATTTTCGTCATCTTTCCTCGAATGGTATTCGATCACTTCTAAGAAATAACCCCCTTGTTTCTTTTTTTTGATCATTCGATCCCTTCCTTGTCTTGAGTAAGGAAATATTGAGAAATATTATCTTCTTCTTCCTCTTCTAGTGAATACACAAGAAGAAATATTTTCTTCAAGCTTATCAACAAACACCGATCAATAAACCGTTGCAGTAGTAGCTAGAGCACTTTGCAGAAAAACACCACATTGCACATAATCGCTGAGCGACTATCGAGAAGCGATGGTTACTGTAGTCGTGTCTAGAAACCCATAGAGATCCCTATCTACAAAGTAGAGCCATATTATTGGCGAGCCGATTTTGTGCTATGTATAGAGCAGGGGTCGGCAACCTGCGGTTCGCGAGCCGCATGTGGCTCTTTCGATGTCAAGATGCGTCTCTCAAGTTCAAAATGTGCAAATATTAGTAATTATATTATTTTATTTTCAAAACTCATAAAAAATAGGGAAAAAGGGAAACCATTCACATATGGTAAGTACATCAAAGATTGTTTCATACGTGGAGCTGAAGAACTGTTTCGTGATTTCAAAAACAAAACAGAAATCTTGAAGAAAATGAAAAATCATGAAAAAATTTATCTTAACATTCTTTTTATTAATATTATCAAAACAAAGATTTTTATTCGAAATTAACCTCATTATTAACAATTTTTTTATTAAAAAATTTAGTAGGCAGGCGTTGTCGCTTTGCAGAAATACAAAAGATTTTTTCGAAGATCAACCAGATACATAAGCTGTCCCGAAACTCCTTAAAGAAGAAGAAGAAATAAAGTGGACTTAAATTAGAACATATCTAACATGCTGCAGCTTTTAATAGAGAAGTTATATGTTCATTACAAGAGAGGCCAGTCCCCAGAATGACCTTAGAAAATGATATTTTATACCCGTGAAAATAGTCTAACATTTTAACACTAGAAATATATCTTTAAAATATATATGCCAGTAAATTTGCTATCTTAAAAAAATAGAGCCGTTGCAATTGTTCTAGAGATAAATTACCGGATTATCCATTTAGTTCATCTATTAATTATAGCAAAAGACAAGAATCGTACTAACCACGCGCTCTTCTTGGCAAGGATCTATTGTTGCATATTTTATAAAATAAGGTCAAAGTGAATAAAAATATGAGTTATTAAAGGAGCTTAAAGAAAATATTATCAAATAATTAATTTATACAGTATGGACAACTTTAAAAGTGGATGAAAACTCATTTTTTACCTATAAAAAGTTATACTATATATAAACTTTAGTCATATCTCATCATCATCACTTTTATGTTTGTGGGGAGGCTTAAATTTTTTTCGACTTTTAATAGTGAATTAGGTAAGGATCATAAAAATCCATCTTCGTTGAACGTTTCAAATTTTATTTTTCAACCTCAAAATAAAATTTTTCTTTATTTTGATGCTAGATATATGGCTTTGAGACATATCTCATCATCGCACTTTTATGTTTGCGGAGAGGTTTAAGTTTTTTTTCCGACTTTGAATATTGAATTAGGTATGGATTAAAAAATTTCAACTATACCAACATGGAAATTTCAAAATTTTATATTTAAAGCTTAAAATTAAATTTTTCTCTATTTTAATTCTTGTAATTGGTGAAAGATTATATGTTGTTATCTTCATGATAAATTCGTAAATGTTCAAAACCAGACCACCTATGGAAATTTTAGTTTCCTGGGCAAACGTGAATATGGGGGCCTTCGCCCTTCCAATGATGAAGTTCCATTTGTTGAAATAAATGATAAATGTTTATATATGTAATAGTAGTTATATTGGATATCTTTAAAATAAACTTCTTTACATTATTAAAAGTACCTCGAACAACCGAGCGATGCTCGATAATTTTTTTGTTGCAGTTAAAAGCGATATATTAGTATTATTTTTAATTTTAAAATCAGGTAAAAAGGTCGATTTTTAATCGCAGCCAAAATAAAATAAAATTGAAATAAAACTTAATATATATTTTTACCAACGTTTACACCATGCTATGGCCATGATCAAGACGTATCACTGGCCACATAAGTTTTGAATATAATTGCAATTAAAAATAATAATATATATCGAGGTTCTTTTGTTGGCCCTTTTAAATCCTGAAGAAGGATCCTTCAAATTGTCGGATGTTTTAAGAGAATGGAATTAATATTCTAATAAATTATTTTATAGAAAAATACATTTTAATTTTTTTTTAATTTTATTAAACCAATTATTTCACATTAATTAATGTATACATTGTATTTTTGCTTCGATTCGGAGATTACTTCTCCATCATCGAGTGTCACTTTATTCATCTTTAGTCCTTGTTTTTAATAAGAGGAAAAATCTAATAAGATAAAAAAACCTCTTTTCCGATAAATAATATTTCAATTCCATTATTCCCCAATCAAGTCGATTGGTTTCATATATATATCATTTAATTAATTAAATTTGCAAATTCTAATATATATATACTATTTTTAATGGTCGTTTGTGGGATTTAAAATTACAAGAACCAATTAATTATTAAAACGAAATTGAATCAAATGTAATTATACATTTTTATCGAAACAATCACCTGTGAATAATTATTTCAATTAACAAAAAACCCATCAAAAAGAACTTAGCCGAAGATGAGACTGTGACAGATCGAAATGTCAACCCAAAAACCCCTTAACCTGTCAATATCATCCAAATCATTAGAGCCGTTTTCGAGAAACCGATTCTATGTATATATACAATAATCGCTCGTTTAATATAATAAGATTATAATAATATATAATCTCAACTCATCTTATTATTTTACTCTTATTCATAACTTGAAAGAAATTAGATATTCTGACTCTCTATAGGCCAGAAAGCAGATTAAATGTCGGCAGCGCGCTAGGCTAGGACCACATCGGCGCCCCTCTAGTGGCCAGATACCAATTATAAATTTTAATTATTTATATATAATAATTAGATATGCCAGGACACGTGTATCCTTAGGCGTGAATAAAATATATGATGAGAGTCAAGAAAGCATGAGAGATAAACCATGGAAATTCGTGGTCTCTGTCTCTTGAATTGAAAGAAAGAGCTTTAAAAAGCGACAAACATTTTCTTATATGTATTATAATTAAATTAATTAATTTTTTTTTCGTTTAAAAACTTCCACGTGCTTCCCTTTGTAACCTCGCGACCCTAGGCACGTGTCTACATAGTTTGCCTTATGGATAATTCGCCACTGCTATAGGCCATATATTATCTACTGTGGTACAACAAAGTAAATCGACCTCGAAGTAGGTCTAAAATTCTATTTAGACAAACAAATGAACCCGTTAAATAATAAAAACATGTATAAAGGAAAACATATTTAGTAAATGTGGTATAAAAGATATACGCAAATAATATATTAAAAGAAGAGAAATGAAGTTATTTACTAGTCGAAATTGAATTTTGTGGTCCATTGTAATACTTCTCGTTTACTAGATAAAAGTAAGCAAAGAAATATATATTTTATTTGCTTATAGTTGTTATTGGAATGTTATCAAAAGGGACTTCGTAAAATATTCAGGGTTCCTAGGCCTATGAAATCTTTCTTTAGTGTTTAGTCTATTGGCGTCGCGTGCCCTTAAGGTCAGCGTGGACCTTCATGCTTCTTAATTTATTTCTCTTTTTGGCTCAAGTGGCCTTTGCTACTGCCCTTATTAATCATAAAAATATTACTTGAACTATAACTAAAAGACTATCGTTCTATTATTAGACTATATACATCACGCAAGGATAAAGGAAGAGATCTAATAAAATTTAATAAAAAAAAAAAATTCACTTGCAATACTCTTTAAGTGGAATTCAAATTCCATTTCAATTCCTAAATAAAAGTATCGTAAGCCCCAATATATCAAGTTAGCCAAGAACATGAAAAACTTTTTAATGTCAAGTTTTTATAGCTATTCTTCTGTTCGTATAAAACTTATCTGAATATAATAGATAACTCTTAAATGGAAGACTATAATCCAGTGTTTCTCAACCTTTTTTGTGCCATGCCCTACCTAAGCTTTTTAAAATTCTTATTCCCCCTATGTAGAACTTTTTTATAAAAGACAATTTTTTTCTTATTTAAGTATATAATTATATAGAGTTACAAAAAGAAGCAAGTCGTTTTTACAAAATTTTTCCCACAATGAAATCTAAAGGGCATTAAAATAATATAAGACATTG
The DNA here is from genome assembly GCA_024734495.1 of Forficula auricularia. NCBI lineage: Eukaryota > Metazoa > Arthropoda > Insecta > Dermaptera > Forficulidae > Forficula > Forficula auricularia. Next base: position 2,908,766 of record JALMQS010000189.1, read on the forward strand.
TTGTAAATATGGACATGGGAAGGGAGTGTTGCTCGATGCCTGAATTATTGTAAAAATAATTATGTAAATTATAATTTGCAAATAAAAACATTTTGTTCAAATATATATATATATATCAGTGGTTCATGGATGCTGAGGATGCGGCACATCCTTAAAATTCCAAACATTTAGAGTATTTTTCATTAATTCAGGAGAATCTTTAAATTTTCAAATTATTATCTGTTATTTCAAATATTTCTATAGGAAACATTTATTGATTTGAAAAGTATGTATCTATATTGACTCTTAAAATGAAATAAAATTGTTGCATAGTTTCAAGGGGCAAATAAAAAATGATTTTTCCAAAAAGGGTGCGCATAGAAGGTTTGAAGACTCTGCCTGGTATATCTTCCAGTTCAAGCATGTCAAAGACAAGTTCATATGAGTTTGAGTTGAATAAAAATTGTTCACGCTGAAGAATTATTAAAATAGAAATAATACAAAAAAGAAATAAATAAAGATGATTCGAGAATCTTTAGAATAATCCATTTCTAAGAACTCTCAATATTTAAGATCGGAAATAACTAAGAGTGTTATAGACAAACAATAGAATTAGGAGAGATTTATGATTTTCTTTTAGGGCAGACTGATTCATTGTGTAAGATGTTCGATTTTCATCTCAGGGATTGAGGAGTTGAAGTCACAAGAATTTATTTCTGACTCCTACCCTCACTCACCCAAAGAAGCATCCGTTTGGGGCTAATGTCCCAAAATATATTTTAAAAAAATCTTATGTTAAATTTGAAAAATAACGAAAATAATGCCTTATTCGATGAAATTTGCAAATTAAAAGTGAAGATTAAGATAAAATTTCAAAAAATGATGAGTACTTTTTTGGATAGCATCCCTTGGTTGAAAATATTTTGATATTAAAAATGTATATTTTCAAATTCATTTTTCATGGAATGCAATCTTTAAGCTGCCCACAGACGATTAACTTGGTTGTCAACCTCTAGTTGTCAATCTTGTCGTCGGTTGTTGGCACCAATATCTGATTTGATCTTGCCTCCACATTGTTTCCAACATGAAATATCAACCACCAATCTGCCCACAGGTGTTCAAAATCTTCTTCAACACTTCTATGTTGACAACAAGGTTGGCGACCAAGTTGATCGCCTGTAGGCCGCTTAACGCGAAAGAAATGTCTCTATAACTATACATTTGAGCGCTTTGAGTTTAACAGATGGCACCACTTGATGGCAACGCCTGTATTTAGACAACCATCTCATACGCTATAACTGTGAATGATCAGATGAGCTTCCAAGTGTATTTTATTACTTATGGTAGCAAATTACTATTTTATTTTGTTATATTTTTTCAAATAAAGGTAACTAATTTTGTAGATTTTTATATTTAAACGTAAACTAAATTTAAAAGTTATTTTGAGGTTTTCTGTTTTGCTCTCTTCCTTTCTTCCGTGCTATTTATTTTTTTATTTTTATTTTTATATTTTTTTATGAATCCTAAGAAAATATTTAATTTTAATGGAAAAAGGGCTAAAAATAAATAAATGCATATCTAAATGTATATGACACATTTTCCCCACAGCAAAATAACATTTTTTTCCATTTGAAAAATGTTTCTGGAAAATGTGTTATATGCTTCTAAAATAGAAATAAATGAAAATAAATACCACTAGGTCGAGCCCAATTTCGAATTGCCCCCTGTGGGGCATGGGCCCTACGTTGGGAAACACTTGTCTAGAATGATAAAAGAATTGGAAAAAGTCATTTAATTTTTGGAAGAATAAATTACTTATATAATTTTTTTTCTTATAAATATTTGGAAATGCCTGAAAAGTGAAAAAAAATAATTTTCAAATAAAATTTATTTCTGTTTGTATGGATTCATAAATACACGATAAATCAAAAGCGAAAAGCCTAACTTCAAAACCCTAAAAAGTATTTTATGTTTTTTTTTTTTTTTTTTTTTGGCTTTTCGGCCTTTTCCAGCCATAAGCCATTTACGATACTATTTATTTTATTTAAATTTGTCCCTACCCCGGGGGTCAGATTTCTTAGCCGGATACCTCGAGTCGGATTCGAACCCGGGTCCACTTGGTTAGCAGGATGACACGCTACCGCCTACCCTATCTGACCCCCTATTTTATGTTTTTATGTTAACATTAACAAGAAATCTCACGGCTTACAATATCTTATACAATTCAACGAATTTTTTCAATATTCATTAATATATGTTTTTCGTCCAAAGTCAAATAAAGACTAAATTTTTTTAAATAATAATATGATAAAATTGAAACTTTTTTGCCAAGGGTAGCTGAATTTTTATATATTGAAGGAGACAATAAAGAGAGTGTGTCTTCTGCTGGAACTATATAAATTTGGCTGTATTTATAACGAGACTATAGTTTCGGGGAGCTTTTGCCACACTCTTCATCAGTCTATTCAATTGATTCACAGGAATCAATGTTATGAACTATAGTCTCGTTATAAATAAATAAAATTTATAGTTCAACAGAAGACACACTCTTTTATTATAATCTCCTTCAAAATATAATAACAAATTATTTTAAAAAGTCACATCTTCAATTTAAAATTAACTGTAAAAGTAGAAAATAAATTCTTATTCAGAGTCCGAAAAATGATCATAATTAAAGCATTAGTACTTTTAACTTAAAATTTTATTAAAATAATAAACGCTTTTTTTTTTTTTTTTTTTTTTTTTGTTGAAACTCTGTGTTCGCTAAATTTTTAATATACCATCTTTTAAAAAAATCAATTCGTTTTTCAGAAATTTTTAAATAAACAATCAAATTTTCGATAGATATTGTTTTATTTTATGTTATTTATTTATTATTATAATCTTTGAGTATTGAATCCACAGTCTCAAAGGACCGTTAGGTCGGGTGCTGTTATGTGCTGCCCCTATATCTCTTAGTAGATTCGGACAAGTGCTCGTCGCATTATTATTCTCAATTCGGATATACTTCAATGGTTATATCTTATATCTATCTATCAATATCTCAATAAATAACTTTGATGGCCGAAAAAGCAACAAGTATCCTACAGGTCAGTTTCTCGCCTTGTTTCCGCTGGGAAACTGAATTATTCGATTAAAACAATTTGTCTAACTCAATTACCTATAGGACAAGGGCTTTATTAAGGTCGGTCGCTCTGAGTGCTTCCTTCCATCAATGGTATAGACCAATTTATATCAAGCTAAAATAGTCCCTTCCTAACTTGCCATTTACTCTGATGGGCTCTAATAAATGGAATCATTCAATATAATTCGATTTACATTTTAAATTTGGTTTTTGACTAACAAAACTAAATCTTAAAAAATAATAAAAGAGTGTCATCTTATAGGTACGATGAAATGAATTATTTTTAATTATATGTCAGAAGGGTTGTTTTTCCACCCCCTCGAATCAGAGTGCCAGTAACAGCAATCCGAGCCATTTGGCTAGACCGTGTACTCAGGCTGTTGCAGAATTTTACAATATAGTTTTTGTTAAGTTGAAAATTCCAGCTACAAGTAGGATATAACACGTATAGATATCGAAAGGATTTCATCTCTAGGTTTAAGGGGGTTCGGTATTGTTTATCATTTTTATAAGAAAATTCTCAAATTTATACCATCGAATCATTGATGTATTAAATATTTATTCCCAAAATTTGAAGTTGATCGTCTGTCCAATTACCGAGAAATAAATTAGTGATAATTGTCCTTTTAACATGGAAGTAAATGGACCGAGCTTTTAAAAGAACTATAACTTCTATACAAATTAAACCATTTTCAAGAAATGTATACTAGATCAATAATTCAACTTTTCTGAATCGAATGATATATTTTTCAATAGATTTGACATTCTAGTTAATTAGTTATTCATAAATGTAAAAAATAAAAAGTTATTTGCAGCCAACAGTATATATCAAAAGCACTAGCGTAGAATTCCAACTCTAGTTCTTGAAATGATTTTTGTGTTAAATAAATATTTTTATAATGAGAAAAAATTTGTTTCAATATTTTTTTAATAATATTATCAAAACACAGATTTTTATTCAAAATTAACCTCATTATTATCAATTTTCTTTTATTATTAAAAAAATTAGTACGCAGACGTTGTCACTCTACAGAAATACAAAAGATTTTTCCAAGATCAACCAGATAGATAAGCTGTCCCGAACTCCTTAAGCAAACTTCCACTGAAGGTTAATAGAATCGAACTATTAACGCCGAATTTTAAACATTATATTTTCAAATACTCAAGTCGTTCAAAACAAGAAGAATCAAAATGAAAAACCCCTAAATTCTCAATCTTAAAAACCTCTCAGTACAAATTTTATTTTCCAACCATGCGGCCTCCCCATATATGACGAATTGTTTTTTATAGGATAGGTATTTCAAATATATTTTAAATATTAAATATTTATAAATTTAAATATTATATATTAAAGTAATTAAAAGAATTAAGGTTCTCTTTAATTACATGAAGAAAAACATATTAAATAATAATAGTAAATTTCAACTAATGATTTTGTTTTAGAAAAAATTAAGTTATGCGAAAAGAAAAGCAAATATCAGATAGAAAAAAAGAAAAGGCCATTTAAATTTGTTTGTTATTCTAAAATAAAATTTGAAAAATTGTTTGGTTTAGGCAGACTTAACTAATAATTTTGATACTTTATGTTTATTTTACCATACAAATATATTTTGTAATATATCTGTGTTTTCATTTCATATCTGCTTGTAGTATTGTTATTCTCCACATTTACACTGATTTAATACTTTCAGTGTATCACTACATTCAAATTAATATTATAACTTACAATAAAAATTGCTTAGTACCAAATTCGTTGTAAAGCCAGATTCCGAAAAAAAATTTTTTTTAAAAAATTGTAATTATACTTATTTATTATGTGCGGCCCTCAGAAATGTGTAAGTCCTCAAGCAGCATGCGGTGCAATTCAGGTTGGCCAGGTCTGCATTAGATAGTATTAGTCAATTGCTCTAGAATTGCCCGTTTTACTTATTTCCAATTACAAATATTTAATTGATTTGTTAATGATTAAAACTCGAGACTATCTCAAACGATTCAGGACACGCATGGACAAGTTGAGACGTGTTGGCGAATTAGTTTGCAAAAAAATATTTTCTCGAATATTTCGAATTATTTATTTTCTCTGATAGAAAATAAATATCGATTTATAAGATACATCCCTAGTAGCACAATAGTTTCAAACTACATAGTAACTATATAGTTCTTATAGAGATCCTGAAGTTCTATATAGGCACTATATGGTTACTATATAGTTTGAAACATTGTGCTACTAGGGATATTATATTCATTTGCTTTTACTCTAAAACGTTTCCTGAGAGTACAAAATGCCAATCTTGAAAGGTTTTAGCTAATGAGCTGAAAATTGGTACGCAAATATATTACAATGCACCAAATTTTAGCCTTTTACCTAAAAACGGTTCCTGAGAGTACAAAATGCCAATCTTATAGGGTTTTAGCTAATGAGCTGAAATTGGCAAGCAAATATCTTACAATGCATCAAATTTTAGCTTTTTACCTGAAAACGTTTTATGAAAGTACAAAATACCAATCTTGAAAGGTTTTACTTAATGAACTGAAAATCGGTACCCAAATATCTTACAATCCACTAAATTTTAGCTTTTTACCTGAAAATCTTAAAAGGTTTTATTTAATGAGCTGAAAATGGTACGCAACTTGTTATGTATTTTGCATTACAATTCACCAAATTTTAGCTTTTTATCTGAAAACGTTTCCTGATTATATATACATTTTTTGCATGACTGTAATATTTTTCATGATTTTTTTTATATTTGATTGAAGAGTAAAAATATATACCTTAATTATAAAATGGACAGATGAAATAATAAAATTTCAATTAATAAACACATATTAGCTAGTCTTAGTTGAAAATTCTCCATTGAGAAAGGGAGAAATTTTTGGGTTTTCATTAACGTTTAGAGATTGTTTTATAAAAGATTTGTATTTAAAAATCAATATATTTTTTTTAATATTATCAACTATGTATCTTTTTTTATCAACATATATATTTAATCTGAGGGCCGGGACATTTTTTTTCCTTCAAATGTGGCCCGTGTAAGCTAAAAGGTTAGACACCCCTGGTCTAAAGCATGATAAAAAATCTTTTGTTGCTTCGAACAATACTGATAAGCACGCAAGACAACAACTTATAAATAATCAGCTGAGAAAATAAGGACTTTTTGAAGATTATAATTGAAAATAAAAAATTAACTTTGAAAAAAGTTTAATCTTTGATTGCTATGATTTTTGAACTTTGAACGATGTTTTAAGACAAATTCTTTTTTTTTATTTATCTTCAGCTTTGAAAATGATAAAAATACCTGATTTTGTTGGAATAGGTATTAGATTAAAGATAGAAAGGAGATATTATCTGAATTGGAAACAGGATAATTGAATCACTAGACACTAGACTATAGATTCCAATACACTTTGATGGTTGCTGCAGAAATCAGTGCATCAGTAGTTGAAGATATTCAATTCAATGAATAATCTATTCAAAGCCCTTAGCCTCAACATTCAAAGGAAATTCCGTTTGTTCCCAGAGATTAATTATAAATTGAAACAATAGGAAAAGTATTTAACTTTGAAACCATTTAAGATAATTTAAAGCGATCCGATAAAATACAGTAGAAATATTTAGAATATAGGAAAATTAAATTAAACTAAAGACATTTTGATATTATTAAATAAAAAGTTTTTTAAATATCTTTAAAAAAGCTATTTCGATAAAAATAAACTGCAACGGATCGTTGCTAAACTTTATCCAAATTCATTTGAAATATTAATATGTTTGTTCCTTTATTATTAATCAGATATCACTTGCAATTTGTAGTTCATGTTGACATTAATTAAAAATAATTCTGAGTTAATAGTCGAGGAATAACCATTCTACATTGAATTTTTGACATTTCGGTTATTATTGTAACCATTCCTGAAGACATGGAGGAATCAACTTAAAATCAAAAATAGCCATCGATTCTCATCTAATACTTGAGGAATAACAATTCTACATTACGTTTTTGACGTTTCGATTATTATTGGTAACCATTGCTGAAGACATGGAGGAATCGACTTAAAATCAAAAATAACGATCGATTCTCATCTAATAGTATAGGAATAACCTTATTGCATTCCATTTTTGATGTTTTGACTATTAATGGCAACCTCTACTGAAAACGTGGAAGAATCGACTTAAAATCAAAAAGACTAAATTCCGTTTTGGTAAACAACTCAAGCTTGAGTACTGGTTACCAATAAAAACCGAAATGTCAAAAATCCAATATAGAATGGTTATTCCTCAAGTATTAGATGAGAATCAATCGCTATTTTTGGTTTAAAGTCGATTTCTCTGTGTCTTCAGCAATGGTTACCAATAAAAACCGAAACGTCAAAAATCCAATATAGAATGGTTATTCCTCAAGTATTAGATGAGAATCAATCGCTATTTTTGGTTTAAAGTCGATTTCTCTATGTCTTAAGCAAAGGTAACGGATAAGAAAACAACGCAGTTGCTATGGTTACTTATAAAATTTCCTCCCAAATTTTTACCATTTCACAGCGAGAAGCCTAACCATTCTTACTTAAGTTAGGTTAAATGAGCTATCTTAAAACGATCAAATGAATAAATTTTAAAGAATTTAAAATAAAAAATTAAAAAAGTACTATTTTATTCTAGAGTAAAGTACTTTAAAATATAATTTTACTAAAAACTTTATTTAACCTTTTTTGTGGTCCCCAAGGTACTTAATTAGGATATTAAATTTCATAAAAATTGGTTAAGTCATTTTCAAGATATTTAGAAAAAACTAAAAAAGTACTTAAATAAAGTACTAATGTTTGTGGGCCGATATGTACCAAAAACTAATCAGCGCTTCATTTTGTTAAAAGAATGCTAGGTTTTCAATTTCATTTCAATCGGTGCAACGGTGTGGAAAAAATCGTGGGCCAAAAAAACGATAACATACATCCATCCATCCATCCGCACGCACTAAATGAAAAAATCGCACTTTTTGGCCTCTCGACGAGACCCCATGTAATTTTTGGCAAAACCGTCACGTGCTAAAATTCAACCTAATTGAATACTACAATTTGTGACTTTAATTGAGTCCATGGGTTCCGTAGTCTTTACCTGAGGACCCTTTGAAGCCACGCTTGCCCCGAGAGCGATTACAATACTTTACCCATGCTTTGCATTGGATAAAGTAAAAATGATTTAAATCAGAGCGTTATGAAATACTTGAAATTGATATTAGGGCCCGGGAACGAGGTTGGATTCAAAAAAATCAATTTAAATATATATATCAAATATTGAATTTAAATTTTATTTAATATTTATATATGAGAGAGTCAGTTGAGAGTAACGTCATATTAATGCTTTATAATAAATAAGAAATAAACAATTAGTATATTCGCACCCTCCTATCTATGGATGTAAAAAGAGATAAATAGCATCTTTATCAGAAAGATTTCATTGCCACATGATTTCACCAAGATTTAATAAAATTCCCTCTCGGTGAATTTATATCTTTGTTAATTTTAATTAATTTTATTTTACTAACATAATAAATTTATATATACCTGTATATGTATGAAATAATCTAGGAAATTGAAGATAAAAATGAAAATGTTTTAAAGAATCAAAACGTTCTTTTATATCTAATTTATTAGACGGCCTTAAAATATTTATAAAATCAAAAGTTTTTTATCTAATAGATTTTTAAATAGGGAGCTCTGAAAGTAGAGAGGCAAGAATCTAATCAGTTCATTAAAAACACAAACATTTTGGTACAAGAACGAACTTTCTACCTCTTTCCGTTCATGAGTTATTGTAGGAATCGTAACCCAGACACATGGACTGACAGAAAACAAATAATGTTGAAAAATTATTTTTCTATACAAAATCAAAAAGACTAAATTCTTTTGCAGTAAACAACTCAAGCTTGATGTAGAATTGTAGAATTGTTATTCCTCAAGTATTAGATGGGAATCGATTCCTCCATTTCTTCAGCAATGGTTAACAATAATAACCGAAACATCAAAAATCCAATGTAGAATGGTTATTCCTCGACTATTAAATGAGAATCGATAATTATTTTTGAATTAAAGAAAACATGAACAGCAAATTGCAAGTGATATCTGATTAATAATAAAGGAATAAACATATTAATATTTCAAATGAATTTGGATATAGTTTAGCAACGATCCGTTGCAGTTTATTTTGTATTTAAATTCAACATTAGAGCTGCCCGGTATGCAGGGTTCAGCCATATCGAGTAATATTCATTGACTCCTTAAACTATGAAGAAAAAAATTTAAACCAAAATTAATCTTATGTGTTTGTCAGCTAAACTCGTCATGACTTGGAAGTAGGGAGAAACAATATTGTTATATCTGCACCCTTTATTATTTGTGATAAAATAATTAAAAAGCGTTTCTATAATAGTGAGTCAAACTGGTTATGACTCAAAAGACAGGGAGAAACTAAATTCTTATATCTACACCCTTAACTATTTGAGATAAAATAAATAAATAGCATTTCTATAAAAATTCAATCCCTGTAATATTTTCTGTTTCCTATATTTTATTGACAAATTATTTTCCAAGAATTTAGAAATTTATCTATTTTTTTTTTATATTAGCATTATTTAGAAATAGCATACATACACTTTTTAGACACAAGGGGAAAATTTTTTGTAAATAATTCTAATTTTATTAAAATATTAGAGAATTTTTTAAAACTGACTATACAATTTATATTCGTCAAATTACAAAAGATATGGTCCCTCAGTAATAATGAATGTATATTTAATAAAAAAAATTATCTAAATTATTAAATTTATTTCCATAACCCTTGAAGAATTTAGAATATCATTTAGGGCTGTAAAGAAAACTTTATTCTAGATATCACTCCAGGTCCATTTATCAAATCTCTTAATTTCAAAGGGTTTCAATAATTTATCGAAAGAATTCTGGACTTACATTTCTGGACAAAGGCAACTCACAGACTCGGCGAAGAAAGTTCTCCACAATTTCAAACAGCTGAAAAATAATACTTCAATTAACATTAACATAGAAATAATATGATTACAATTAAAAAAGAGAGAATTGCTTTAAATGTATTGAATATATATAAATAAAAGAAAGTTCAAATTGTTTTAGAGATGAGAAAGTGAGCTCAGATGATAGGCTGACTGTAACCTTTATTATTTCCATTTGTATTTCAAATTTCATCGAAATTTTGAAAAGACACTTAGCTCAGTGACGAAAAGAAATTAAAGAGAAAATAAGCTGACGTGTTCTGATGTGGCCATCCACTTGACTTTACCATACAGCCTGGCCCCTAAAATCATTTATAATCATATAGGGGGGGGGGGGTTAGTTTTTGCATTTTTATACTTCTGGGGTCCCACTGATTATGTATACAAAATTTGGTTGAGTTTGGTAAATGGCCAAGATTTTCATTTTTTGAACCCCTTCCACCCCGTTTTGGGCGGTTAGTTTTTGAATTTTTGACTTCTGGGGGTCCACTGATTATGTATACAAAATTTGGTTAAGTTTGCTCAAATGGCCTAGATTTTTAATCTTTAATCCCCCTACACCCCTTAATTTTGGGTCGATATGCACCAAAATCTAATCAGCTCTTAATCTCAATGGACCAAAACTACCTGTAAAATTTGGTTTTGATATTCACACTAGTTTTTGAGCTAGCTCGTCCACAAAAATTTGGTTACGCACAGACTATCGGACAACCAGACAACCAGACTAACTAACTAACATACATTTTGACAGAAAAATTATTATCTCAAAAAATATAATTTTTTCGATGTTCACATTTTAGAGTTTTTTGTAGAGCGAAATGTCATGGTTTCGCTCAATTTTTTTAATCAAAATAGTTTCAGCCGTTTTTGAGATATTTCGAAAAAAAGAAGGAAAAAACCCACTTTTTTCATGCACGATTACAATACTTGACCATATCCTGTATGGCAAAGTAAAAATAATGAAAAAATTTCCAAATCTTACCTTGATTGCCGATGAAAAGAAGACTTTTCTCCAGAGACGCCAAGATGGCGCGTTGCCTGGCCGCCTCGAACTGTTATCAAGCAGGGCGTATAGTACTAGCAGAACCCATACTTGAATTAATAAAAAGACAATATTTTTAAAATACCCGAGCCGCCTTGAATTTGAATTATATATTTATATTGATATTATTATATAGTTTTATAATATTTTTTTTTAAATACATTTTGTCAAAAAACACGACGCTTCACATTTTAATGTATTTGTCATTTCATTTTTATAATATATATTTTTGAGAATAGATAATCCATTAAAATCATTTTAATGATCAATCTATAGCCAAATTATCTAAATTATTTAATTTATTACTACCGTTTTTGCTTTAAAATGAGAAATTACAAATTATATGAATTTTTTCTATATTTTGGACTAATTAAAAAAAAATTATATTTAAGGTAGTTGTTTCACCATATGGGTTTTCTAAGAATTTTTTTGAAATTTAGGCAGATTATTAAATTATTTAAATACTTCTGCATCGATTGGGGACAAAACGAAATTTATGAACAATATAGGTAGTTTAGGAGATTTTAAATTCCAAAAATAGATTTTTCAGACTCTTATACATTGCACTATACGGGATATAGGGAAGTTTACATACATATTTAATTATAATTAAGAAACTCCTTGTTATAAAAAACTAAACCAACATTAAACAATAAATAATAAATTTTTTAAGAAAATTTTAATTCATATTTGAAACACAGTTTCTGGGATAATAATGAATAAATAATGAAAAATTTACATTAAAAACAAGCTGGCAACAACACATTTATTTAACCTAAAAAGTGGGTTAACTTTAGTAATTTTTTTGACTTTTTTTTGCGTCAGCTATTGTCGCAACAGCTTTCAATCACTTATTAAGAAATCGAATGTTTCCTACATTTGATTCAATCGCGAATCAAATATAGGTGATTTTTTTCAAATATTGAGTGAAAATAATATCTGAACTTATATATTTCTAACATTCGATTAATTAATGGCAAGCATCTAAAATACATGCTAATAGATCAGGCGCTCTGGGCTGGGAGTTTGAATATATAACATCTGAGATTTCAAATTCATTTTTTGATCCATCCGAATGTCATGCGGACTATACGCAAAATGACGTTGGATTGTAGCTAAATGAATCACATTTTTTTCTCTCTTGGTCCAGACTTAAGACTCCGCAGACTCCAATAGCATCATCCGCAGCAGTCTCGCGATATATATCTTTTTAAAAAAAGCGCGGTCAAAACAATTCTCGTTAATATATCAATTATTCTTTGCTATATTAATGAGAAAAAATTATAAATTTACTTATTAATAACTTTTTGTTTTATAATGTACTTTATCTGAAATTTATATGATAAAATATATACAAGCTCGGACAGTGTGCCAGATTTGTCAAACGAGCAGGGGATTCGCTAGAAGTGGTACATAAACAGCAAAAAGTTTTGGGCTTATGAATTATTAATTCTTATTGTCTGTTCTATATACTCTAGCATTAACTTTTTGCTAGTATTGTCGCGAAACAACTACCTTAATGCTTCTGTTAAGAAAAGACAAATATCAAACACTGCTAGAGAGAAGAGGTAAGCATTTTGTTTGTTTTCTCATTGACCCTTTGAAACCCTGTAGAAGGAGGGAAGAATTCTCCGAAACGTTGGTTTTAAAAGAAAGGGGAAAAAACAATGACAATCCATTAAATACATCTTATTTGGAAATGTAATATTTTTTTTCTTCACTATCCTTGGGCTGGCTGCCTTCCATTACTTTTCAAATGAATAAATTGACTTTGGTCCAAAGGCGTAGAATTTTAATTTTTGACTCTGCCCCTCATTTTAGATAGTTAGTTTTTACATTCCTAGTTTCCTAAGAGCCCAGATGTCTGTCGTAAAAAGTTTATCTTCAAAATTAAATTTTCAACAGAACCCTAAAAAACATTTTAAAATGTTTAAATAAATTCAATCCTCCACCCTGCTTGGCAGACGAAGCTTTCCGTACCGTGTAATTTTACTAAATGCGTAATTGCCGTCCTTGATCTCGTAATATCCAATAATACAAATTTTATTTGCCTAATAATCATTTTATCATTATTTATTTATCTAATGGAAAATTTTAAAATAATAAATTCCAATATTCATCAATCTTGTAACCAATTCTTCTTCTTCATATCATAAAATGGGTGTCTATTTAACATAAATCGATCAATATTGTATTTTAATCTTGACAATACTTCATTGAGGAAAAAAGAAAGAATTCTTACGATTAATTAATCATTTGCTATTCTATTCTTTCAAAGTAGGAAATTAATTTTATGGTAATTTTTATTTTAATAGTAGCTCGTGCATATCTTACAAACTACAAATTGTTTTCAAAGCTGAGAAATACTTTGGAGATAAGAAGAGAGAATGAGTATGTCTGCCAAATTAATCGAGTGATCTACTAGAAGATGTGCGGACTGATTATAATTAAACTGCCAAAATAATGTTTTTGCTCAGTAGGCACGCATGGATAAAAATCATTTTCAAATTGAAGGAAAAACTGAAACTTTTTCGCGACTCAGTATTATGCTCTTTGCATTTCTGGAGTTAAGTTAATTTAAATTTTGTCACTAAATAAGTTACTTTGAAAGTTGCATTATACTTCTTCTTTAAGTGCCATATCAGATCTCCCTGACGTTTCGGCTCCTCTCCACATATACCTGTGCTGGGTGTGATTAGCTGTTTTACACAGATATACAGGACCTACTTTTTAACGCCTGTTCCGAACCGCTAGTTTGGAGAGGTTACTAGGCAATTATACTCTTGGTAGGTTGCCATTGCTTTCCAAGAGCCAATATCTGGCGAGACTCAGTCTCGAACCAGCGGCCTGACACTCTAACCCACAGTCGCATTATACTATAATTATTAAATTATTATTAATACTTTTGTCGAAGGAGACAATAAAAGAGTGTGTCTTCTGTTGGAATTATAAATTTTATTTATTTATAACAAGACTATAGTTTCGAGGACTTTGCCCTTTTCATCAGTCTATTACAATGGATTCACAGGAATTAATTTATGATTATTGTCTCCTTCAATATATAAAAATTCTGCTACTCTCGGCAAAAAACTTTCAATTTAATACTTTTGTCAGTCCATTGGCATATTAGCAACACTTGTTAGAGTTCTCCATAATATTTCGATTTTTTCCGATTTTCTAGATTGTTCAACATTAGAGTAGACAAATTAGGAATTATTCATCATGGAAATACTAACAGTTTGGAACTAAAACGAATTTTCTAAAACTGTCTGTTTTTGAGATATCGTGGATATTGTAATTCACGACCTGCAATGTTAGAAATATGAACATTTTTTGTATAAAACGAATGACTCAAAGGTGTGCACCTTTTGCTATACATATTCTTGTATCAAATTACAGCTCCTTACCTACAATTATTCATCGTATATCTGTCTCCACCCTTTCTCTTTTATATAGATATTACCATAGATTTTGTTCTGACGAGATTAAATCAATAGTCCCTCCAAAGGCTTCATTTGCGCAAAATACGCGATTTTCTAAGATTCAACACTCCTAAGCGCTTAAATTGGATACTAACCGAATAAACGCATTCGCCAACTCGTTTATCCCTATGACTTCTATAGAGAGGAAATCTTCTCATCAACATATAATCTTCAGTCTTTCAAGAACCGCATCCACAGATACCTTCGACTCCTATCGTATCCCTAATGACTTCTTATTTTATAGTTTTTAAGGAATTTGGTGTTGGTACTTGGTGAAACATTTTTTAAAATTATTGGATACCAAGTATTTTTATCCAATAAATTCTTATTTTCACAAGGTTATTTTCACAAGGTTCCACCACAGACTAAAGAGGTTGTAGCTTTTTGGTGCAACTTCTTCTTGTATTAATATCATTATAAAAAGTTCCTCATAGAACGTTTATATATTTTCTGAAATTCTGTCTTCATCTGATAGTTCTGAAGCAACTCCAAAATCAAATAATTTCTTAGAATAAGAAATACATATATTTTAACACCAGAACGAACTTTCTATGTTCTTCTGTTTTGGGGGAGGGGTTTTTCAGTTATGATGATTATAAGATTTCACAGATACCTACACAGAGAAAAAAATAAAATATGCTTAACAACTAATTTTCTCCAACTTCAGACATTTTTAAATATGAATAAGCAAAATAAAATGAATAAATAAATAAATTTAAAAAAATGAAATTGTTGATAGATTTTCAATATTCAAGTTGCCCGGTGGTTTTTTATCGTTTACCGAACATCGTAAGAATTTATTCCGGACAGTTGGCTTAACCTACAGGCGAAATTTATTCGAGGTGTATATATATATATATATGTGTATGTGCTCAGCATAGATTAAAAAATTGAAAAACTTTTTTGTTAATAAATATGATTTATTTTAAGAATAATATTTAAAATGAACTAAAAATAAATACAATACATACTAGGTTAAAATAATCAAGTTCAAAATAATTTATTTCTCAAAGATCTTGAGCCCAAGGTCTACAGTCCCCTGCCTGCCCATTCAGCTAAAAGTTAAATTAAATAATAGTAAAAAGTTACGATTTATTTATATTAATATTTTATTACTGTTTCTTGTTTTTATTTGTTTTTCTTTTAATTTCAAGATTTGATTTCAAATTAAGAAAAATAAACTTAAATTCTTTTGCAATTAAAGAGTTATTGATTTTAGTATAAGTCGTTTTCTCTTTAGCCACTTTTCTCCATTAAATATTTTTAAAAAAAGACTCGCCCGAAAACAGATAAAGATATATATTTCGGGGAATGGTGGAAAAATCAATAGCGTACACTCATACAAACACTCACAAGATGATGATATTTTTTTCTATTAGAATAGAGAGAAACTTTAAAAGACAAGAACTAAAAAGAAAAGTAATGTTTAAGTTTTAACTTTACAAACTAAAATAGCGACATCTCTCTTTCAAAACCCGCATCCAAAGGTACCTTCAAACTCCGACCCAATTCCTGAATTTTATTTCTCTTCTCCTTCTTGCCACGATACCCTGCAGACTACAACTTCTTATTGTTGTTAAGTTTTTTGACTTATCTTCACTAGCCAGTGCTTCTTAGCCGTTTCTTGTACATAGCTCATAATTTTCTCCATCGATCTTTATTTTTTCTCCGTTCGCAAAAATTCTTTTTCCAATTGATGGTCTTTGCTCATGCAAACAATTTTCTCCTGATTTACCGTGTCTCATAATCATAGTCATCATCTATGAATATTTTGGGTTTCAAATATCTGTCACTTTCCATTTTACTTTACCATACAGGGTATGGTCAAGTATTGTAATCGTGCATGAAAAAAGTGGTTTTTTTCCTTCTTTTTTTCGAAATATCTCAAAAACGGCTGAAACTATTTTGATTTAAAAATTGAGCGAAACCATGGCATTTCGCTCTACAAAAAGATCTAATAAGTGAACAAGTGAACATCGTAAAAATTATATTTTTCGATATAATAATTGTTTTGTCAAAATGTCTGTTAGTTAGTTAGTTAGTCTGTGCGTTACCAAATTTTTGTGGACGAGCTAGCTCAAAAACTAATGTGAATATCGAAACCAAATTTCACACGTAGTTTTGGTTCATTGAGATTAAGAGCTGATTAGATTTTGGTGCATATCGACCCAAAATAAAGGGGGTGGAGGGGGTTAAAAATTAAAAATCTAGGCCATTTGAGCAAACTCAACCAAATTTTGTATACATAATCAGTGGGACCCCAGAAGTCTAAAAATGCAAAAACTAACCCCCCCCCTTACATGATTATAAATAATTTTAGGGGCCAGGTTGTATGGTTAAGTCAAGTGGATGGCCAGTCAGCTTATTTCTTTTAATTCTGGGAAAGTCGCTAGTATCGGTCTGTTTGAATTATCTCTTTCTTCCTATTCTTGAAGTGTTCTGCAATTATATATCCTTTAGTCCCAGTTTTTCTTCTAAGAAAGTTTCTACCTTTTTCTTTGTATACGTATCCCGTCCTTCGCCGTCTTCATCTTTCAGACCTTTAATAATTATATACTTCCTCCTTTCTTCCTTCTTCCTTGTCATCAATTTTTCCTCTTGTATTTTTAATTTATTCCTCATTAGCTCCAGCTCTTTCTTAATATTATCAATTCCTTTTCTATTCTCTGCTAGTTCATCCTTAAATAATTGGAATTCCTTTTTCCTTTCTTCGTTGTCTCTCTCGATTCTCTGTTCAAATGATTCGAATTTTTTTCCAAATTGTTCATTTTTTCCCAATATCATTTTCAGGATTTCGTTATCACTTGTTTCATCTTCACTTGTTCCTTCTTTGTCCAAGCAATTTTTTTTTTACGATTCTGATCATCTTCCGGCGGTGTTCTCGGAAGTTGCTTTGGCTTGTTCATGTTAACAAACATTTGGTTGATATTCTTTTGTCTTCTCTTTCTTTTCATACAATTATTCCACGTAAAATAGGTATAAAAGAGTTACTTTTAAATATATTTCATTCAAATAACAAGAACAAATTCATTCACCTCTTAATCCTTGATAATCTGCAGGAGCTCTTGTTAACACGTCTTAACAGATTGAAGGCACAGACTAGACTCCTACAACTTCTTATTGCATCACTATCATTTAAAAATAAAAAATAAAAAAATTACAAAATTATTAAATTTTACCAAGGGAAGATTATCCGAAATGTCGGTTTTTAAGAGAATGAAAGTGAGATTCCAATAAATTTCTTTTATTAGGAATTTTATTTTTCATTATCCTAGGGCCTTCCATCAATTCTCCATTAAAATTCTACCAGTCTGTCTCTCCAAAAAGATAATATTTCTAATATTTTCCAAATTTTCTCTAAAACAAGACCATGATTTAAGTTTATAATTCTTGTAGATGATGATTGACTGATTGAGTTGTTTATTAAAAGAGAAGTTTCATCCGAAACCACCTTTATAAGACATTTTTTATTAAATATTCTCATTAGAATACACAACGTTTCGCCATCTATGGATGTCTGGAGTGGTTTTCAAGTGATTCTTAGTCATTTCAAGAGGTAATTGAAATAGCATAATAAAAAAAATTTCAAAAAGCAATTAAAAAAAAATGAAATATAAAATTTAATCATACTATTTAATAAGTAGTTAATATTAATAACTACAGTTTAAAGGAAAATTAGGAAAAATTTTGATTAATAAATATCTCTATTAAACAAAAAATTATCTTCGTAAACCTAACAATGGATTTCAGTAGAGTTTTATACACTGATTATCATGCGATTTCCCGATTTTTTACAACAGGTCAGAGTTTTGAGATACTATCGGTCAAATTGAGGAAAAAGGCCATTTTGACCTATTTTCGAGTCCCATTAAATATTAAACAGCTATATTTGAAATCAAAATATTTTGTTAACGTAGTAGAAAACAGCTTCCTCTTTCATTTTCAAATTACCAGTTGTTTTTAGCTCAGTTAGAACTCGAGTTATAACTAAAAAACTAAAACTACGTGATTATAAAAGATAATAAACATAGATAAAATCATAAGGTCTTAGTTTTTTAGCTATAACTCGAGTTCTAATTGAGCTAAAAACAAATATTTTGCTTTCAAATATTGCTGTTTAATATTTAATGGGACTCGAAATTAGGTCAAATTGGCATTTTTCGTCATTTTGACCGATAATATCTCAAAACTCCGACGTGTTGTAAAAAATCGCGAAATTGCATGATAATCAGCGTATAAAACTCTACTGGAATCCATTGTTAGGTTTACGGGGAGAAATTTTTGTTTAATTTTTGTCGAGCAGTGTAATTTATGAATTCTATGATGTTACTATTATTTACCTTATTTGGAATTTCAAAGTGATTATGTAGTTGGATTAGATACATTAGTTGGTATGTCTGCTATTCTTCTAGTCATGTATAGTAGATCTAGAAATCAGAGAACAATGAATAACAATAATACACCCAAAGTCTTCATTTGAGCGAAATACACGATTTTTGAAGACTCAACACCGCTTCGCAATTAAATTGGATAGTAACCGAACAAACGAAATGCCAAATCTTTTATCCCTGACATCTAAAGACTGGGCCTCTCTTCTTTCGACAGTCTTCTGATAAATTTGCCATTCATTTTGGTAACAATATTTTATCTTTTGTAATAAGAAACAATTTAACATTACTAGATAATTAGGTATATATACATTACTAGTAATCAAATTCGTATATAAAACATTTAAGTATATAAGATGGAAAAAAGTTACATTACAATTTGAAACTTAAATGACTTCTTTAAGAAAAATAAAGCAACTTTCTCTTATATCTATTTTATCTTGTGTAATAGAAAAGTTTGATATATATTAGAAAATAGCATCTTAAAAATGCTTTAGATTCGCAGATTCTAAATGTTTGTTGGCAGCATTCCATGAATGGTTTGTATCGGGCTTTGATTTCTCAAATTCTTCAGTAATGTTTTCGTGCTTGTTCTTTATTAAAATTTGCGTCCTCTTTGGAGAACGAAAAGGTCAATCACTATATCACAGATGTTAAATATATGATTAAACATTTAGAGAGGTCAAACAGCTGGCGGGGGACAGAGTCAAGTACAGAGTTTCAAATTTTTCGAACGAATACTTTGGTCGGAATAAAAAATTGATCGTTCAATGCCAAAAACTCCATGTTATTTAGATGAGAAACTTAGATCGCTGGGGGCACAGGTTATAATTGAGATAGAGACTTGAAACTTGGGGGATATTTTATTTTTATTTATTTCGAACCAAATGAGCCCTTGTCAGAGTAAAAATTCGAAAATGCCCAAAATAAGGACCACCCTACTATATAGTCTATGTATGTCGTATATTTCGGTTTACGAACCCATCTTCAGGAGTTCACATAGAAAACTGAGAGTCTTACTCATAAGCAATTTGTCTATTATTTGTGAAACCTGCCTAGTAATTTTAAATTTTATTAAATATGTTTTACCTACTACCTACACCATTCTCCCTGAACAAAATATTTCTAATTGATTGACTTGGGGTAGGAAATATTAAATACCATATACTATAATTTATAAGTTTATGGCATCTGGGTTGGACACTATAGACCCCCTGGTCCTTCCCCTTAGGACCGCTCTTGGCGCTTTTCCTCTGTCTAGAGTCTAGACACAGGTAAGCTGAATATTTCATCACTAAAAGTTAGAATTTATTACTAAAGTTTGAGTGGTTGATAAAGATTTTACACAAAAGCTTATACAATTTCAAAGTTTGAAACTCAAGTAGAGGTAAACAATGTTCAAGAGAGTTAGACTATCATTTGTACATGGAATTTATCAGTCACCATGAAATACCTACCCAAATATAATATTGTATCATTAATATTTAATATTTATACTTTATGCTTTCAAAGTGAATTATATTAAACTATAATATAAAAAGCATGAAAATGTAGCTTTTATTGAAAAATATATTTTTAATAAAATTCCAATTAGATTTAGAATTTAATAATGAAATAAATATTAGATAGGAAAATATAATATAAGGTAGAGTATAAAACTCATTTTTTGTTTGAAAACTAAAATATTAGTTTTTTAATCAAAAGTTAATAAAAAATAAATAAGTTTCATTTTGACAAGTGTTTCTTTTTGAGATATTAGAAATAATTTTGAACTTTTTTTAATTCTAAGTTCATAGACAGCTAATTACCGAAATGAACCTGTATTTACTGTCAATGCCATACGGAATAGGCAAAAGTTCAGATCCAATTAAATTTCGCTCTAGAAACCATCCAATATTTGTTGACTCTAATCTCGATCAATGCTCACATGTATTTGTCCGCAATAACATGATCCCTCTTTTGATGGACCTCTTCAAATATTAGTGTTTCGAGAAACGATTTAAGATTCTTATCAGAAATAAGAAAAAAGTAATTTCGTTTGACAGATTAAAACCCGATTTTATACTTTAGTCATTTAGACGATAATAACCCAAGTTCAGGACAGTGCTGTTCAGTAGGCGTCTCTAATAAGGAACCTCTAAACGAGAAGTCTAACCCGAGAACCAACGCTATAATAAATGCGGCCCGACACAAAATCGTAACTTCTTTAAAGGTTGAAATTTTTTAAAATAACATTTATTAAATAAATTATCACAAAATGGCGTTAGTATAGATACATATTAAAAAATACAAATCTTTAAAAAATAATCAAAAAACACGTTTGTTCGAAACCAAACGTTTAGGGAGAATTTCTCCCCTTTTTCAATGGTAAATATTATTAATCTTTTATTAAATATAATAAATAAATATTTTCAATTTTTCAATTTTTATTTTAGTTTTTTTTCGAATATATTACTTTATAGTATTAAATGGATATTTTGCCGAGAGAGGCAGATTTTAAAAATACTAATCATTAATTGATTAAATTGTTAAAATTTCTTAAATTAGGTTTAAATAAGAATCAGTTCATTAAATATAATAATAATAATAATCTTTATTAGCTATTTTCAGCTATAACATATACAATAATAGTATGCAAGAACATACAATGTTAACATCACAAAAATAACAATATACAATGATAATATCACAAAAACAAAAGAAAACAATACAACACAATACAATTTAACAATACAATGCAATAATGACGCAATCACAATACAACATTATAATTTTCGAGGAGATTCCACAAGAAGATTATCTTTTCGAAATTACGAATTCCAACAATCGCTCCTTAAATTCCTGGATTCTAGTGACATTTCTTATCTCACTCGGCACTTTATTGTAATCGGACAAACCCCTATAAAATAAAGTCCTAAATTTTTTATTTGTCCTACAAATATCAATCCTGAAATTTTCCCCACCTCTCAAATCATAATAACCACCTTCATTCGTATATTTTAATTTTTCCCTTAAATATTCTGGTGCCAAACCGTTCCTTATCCTGAAAATCATAATCAGCGAATTACAATATATTGTCTCTTTTACATTGAGAAAATTTAGCGTATTTAACATCATATTAATACTGGTGTATCTATTACATTTTAAAATTATTCTCATGCATACATTTTGTTTTAATTGCAACTCTCTAATCAGAAAATCAGGAAGAATATTTAATATTGTTGAACAAAAAGTGAAGTGAGGCTCTATTAGAGATTTATATAACAATAATTTTGTATTGAATGACAAATTTTTTCCCAATCTACCTAATAGGTGAGTTAGCCTAGATATTTTATTTAAAATATACTTTGCATGCATTTCGAACTTGATCCTATCATCCAACAGAACACCCAAGTATTTAATTTTATCTACCCTTTCCAAAGTAATATCGTTAATAATAATGCTTCCCTCACCCCTTTCTCCTTTGTCATTCACTATAATATATTTACATTTTTCAATATTTACTCTTAGGCTGTTAAAACATAAGTATTTATAAACATTATTTAGGTCTTCATTTATCTTTGTAACAAGGTGCTCAATATTTTTTCCACTAATATATATCATGGTATCATCCGCAAATACATTTAGTTTACAATTCTTTATACAATTTTCTAAATCATTAATATAGATTATAAACAATAGTGGCCCCAGAATAGTCCCCTGTGGTACCCCACTGTTCACCTGACGTTTTCCGGAAAACTCATTTTCAAACTTCACCACTTGCTGTCTGTCTTCAAGATATGAGGAGAACCATTTGTTTACATTTCCCTTTATTCCGAACATTTCAAGTTTTTCCAAAAGGATCTTTCTATTTATAGTTTCGAACGCACGTTTGTAATCCAAAAACACCGCAATTATTGTTTCTCCGTCCTCGACTTTACCAAGCCAATCATCAACAATTCTCAATATGACGCTTTCACAAGAGTGTTTTGATCTAAAACCAGATTGACTCTCAGAAAACAAATTTGTCCTTTCGCAATACTCTATCATTTGTTCCTTTACTGCCAATTCCAAAACCTTTTCATATATTGGAACAGTGTTTATTGGTCTATATTCTTCACATTTAATCGTTCCAATAACTTTTGGCACTGGTATTACGGTAGACATCTTCCAGTTTTTGGGAAATACTCCCTTATCCAAGGATGCATTGATTACATCCAAAAATCTATTTGCAGTTATTTCTGTTGCATCTTTCACTATTGATGTTTTTAGTCCATCCTTACCACCCCCAGTATTCTTTAATGAATTTATAATTTTCTTTAATTTAATCATAGTTAATTTCTGAAAATAACAAAATTCTTCTCTTTAATATAACTTTTGGTTTTGGGAAAAATGAATACATCATACTTTTAAATTTCAAGTTTGTATCTTATTTACTTAACGAGCTACAATGTTCTGTTGTAATGACGCACAAACAAACAGCATAAAGACACTGTATAGAGACTGATAGCTTATCCGTTATAATAGTAGCTAGCCTTCAGAATTATTACAGATTTTTAGCTAATATAATTTTGGAGTTTATAACTTAGTAACACTGAGATATAGCAGTATTTTATCTAGCTGTAACATAATAGCTAAAAATCCCTAATAATTCTGTTGCATAGCTAGTATTATAAGGATAAAGTCTACAGAGTTTCAAATTTTTTGAAGCATTACTTTGGCCGGGTTAAAAAAATTGATATTTTAATGCCAAAAACCCCGTGTTATTTAGATGAGAATTTTACATCGCTGGGGGCACAGGTTATTATTGAGAAAGAGACTTAAAACTTGGGGGATATTTTTTGATTTATTTCGAACCATATGAGCCCTGGTCAGCGTAAAAATTCGAAAATACCCAAAATAAGGACCACCCTAGTATATAGTCTTGTTGCAATTGGTCTTTTATTTGTGAAACCTTCCTAGTAATTTATATTTTTTAAATTTTAATTTTAATTAGAAATTTATATAAAATTGTATATTTTATTCATAAAATGAGATTATTTTTTGAAAATTAATCACTTATCTGATCCATACTCGCCAAAGATTCTTTTTCCTCTATCCTCTCTCCTATCCTTTTCTCCCAAATACTTCAATCTCAGTCTTTGTATAAACACAAATACAATAACACCCGTTGTATGATGGGCTAGGAAATGAAGAGAGTTTTGTATATTTATGTTTTTTGTTATGGTTCTTATAAATGGTGACCTTATAAATATATATTTAAGGCTCATTTGTTTATTTTGTGAATTAAAACTTCGGCTAGATTGCACATTTTTTAAGAGATAATCTCAACAGAATGCACGTCGAGTTATTTCTGGAGCCTGAAAATTAAAAAAAAATGTAAATAGGCCTTACAATTTCAGGGACCCTGAAAAAGCCCGAATTTGGACGAAACGTCACTTGACTAATTGAAGAGGGTTTTCATTAAACACAGTCTTTGTTCTAAATAATATGCCTAGTTACATAGGCGGGGGCTCGGGGATTGAGACCCCCTTGATTTTTGGAGTGGGAGGTGGTCTTCATAAATCAAGGAGACCTCGAAATTCAACTCTCAAAATAAAAAAGTGGCTTCTTGACGCAAACATCTGTTAACTACTTTGTTGAGTCTGGAATTTACGGTTTTGGGTTTGTTTCTTTGAGAGAGTTGGGGTTTAATTTTTAAGCAAGGGAGAATTTTTTTCAGAATTGTATTTTTAGCGTTATCCGTTTGTGAGGGAAGATTGGGCTTGGAAATTTTAATTACCATAGTACGAGCTCATGGAAACGATTACTTTCATAGTATTAGTGTATTGTAATCAGAAATTTTATTTAATTATTATTTTTAAATAAAAAAAAATAATAATTTAGCAGTATTCCCTAAATTAAATTGACAAATGAACTGTATGGTGTAGAGTCTGTGAAAATTTCTAGAGAGAGGCTCATAGGCGCCGGAACCGGGGTGGGGTGGGGGGGCTTGAGCCCCCTGGCACTTTGAAGCCTTCAAACTCCGACGCCTATGCCTAGTTATAAAATTTATATTATAGTATTATATAATATTTATATTATGTTTTGTAGATAATTACTTTTCTTCAGAGTTTCTTGACGGATTATTCGTTTCATAATTTTAAGTTAAGCCATTTCAAACCCTGACAAATAAAAAAATCACAGGCAAGTTTGGAGCACTCTCCAACCATCATTTTAAATCAAAACAAATTTAAAAAATGATACATAAAATTTGACTCTTCCCAAAATATTAATTTGATTAAATTATTAACACGATTTTTGATTTGCCGAGAAATGAGTATATATAACTTGTAAATTTCATGTTTGTTTCTTATTTATTTTATGAGAAATATGTATGTTCTGATAGACCATGTAAGGACACAAATAGGGTTCCCGTTTGACTTTTTGAATGGAACCATAAAAAATTCTAAAAATAATTTTATAATTAGCACCATCATTATGGAATCGATTAAGAAAATAGTTTTTTTACAAGCCTTTTTTGAGTTTAGTTTTGTTATCATTTTGATAAATAACTTGTCTATGGTAACAAAAGATGAAACGAAAATTAACGTTGACAAATAATCATTTTATCAAAAAAATAAATAAATAATAATAATAAAAAATAATAACGAATATAGAAAATTGAATCTTTTTTTACAACATTTACTCATCCGTCATAGCTTTCTTCAAATGTTGACATTCACATTAAAAAAGTTAATGAAAATACTGCAATACGAGTTACTAATAGCTTTGGAAAAATATATCATAAAATAAAACATAATATTGGCAAATTTATATATTTCTATTTGTTTGAATTAATGAACATTTCCGGAAGGCCAGAGAGAGTCGGCTACATCCTATCTATTCCCTTGAGGCTCGTATTTCAATATCGAATTTTCATTTTAATATTGAACATGTAAATACTATACATAAAAATAAATGGATTTGACAGAATAATTGAAAATGAAGGTAAATATGTAATATTTTTTTAGAGCCAATAAAATATGTTATGCCTTATAATTTTATATTTTATATTACCTACTTAGAAATAGACTACCTTTTTATCCAGAAGTACCATCCAGCCAGTATTCTAAAGCTAATCCAATATTCAGATTAAGTAGATGTTATAACGATTTATCTAAACAACTAGAAAACCCCTTGGATTTCTCATTGAATATTAATAAAACCACAGCCTTGTTCAAAATGCTGACCCTAGTCTAAAAGTAACTATTCTACTATTATATTTCATTATATTACTATTATCCTATCCTATATTATTTTTATACTACTTTGTTGTTATTTAACATATACACTATTATTATTATAGTACCTGGCCACCGAGCGATCCTCGGTAAATTTTTGCTTCAGTTAATAGCAATTTAATTGATTGAGGACGAAAAATGGAATTGGAATAATTATCGGAAAAGAGGTTTTTTTATTTAATTAGTTTTTTCCTCTTATTAAAAACAAGGACTAAAAAGATGATCAAGGACAGTCGATGGTGGGTCGAAGCTCAAATACAATGTATACATTAATTCATGTAAAATAATTGGTTCAATATAATTTAAAATTTAAGAAAAATAAAATTTAATTGATTAAAAATAGAGTTTTAATTCTATCAAATATTAATTTGACAATTTAAATGATGAACTCAACAAATTGTTATTTAATTAAAAAAAAAATTATACCGCATTTATTTACAATACCTAAATACACATAATCTGTGGGCCACTGAAGACTATAAATGCAAAACTGGGTGCGTGGGCGGGGTGGGGGTATTATGTGGGGATGCAGGAGGCAGTTTGCAGTGGTGGGGGGTCCGGAGGGGAGGTACGGGTTTTCGGGGGCTGGGTGGGGGTGGGGGTGGGCTAGGGTGGAAGGGTGTAGGATGTGGCGTGAAGTGGTGGGGGTCCGGGGGCCGAGGGGGGGTTTCGGGGATTAATATATAGCTATTATATATATACAATTTTTACTCGTGTAATAAGAGTAGATAGATAGATAGATATTAATTTAATTATATTGTCTATTATTGTTAATGTTGGTATACTTGATAATTATTGTATTATATTAATGTTTATTAGGCATTTAGCCGTTGAAAATAATAAATAAATAAAAATTAATTACGATTTACTTTTAAGTAATGTAAACATTAAATGATTTTTTCCCTAGTTTAAATATATTATTATTATTATTTATTTTATTTTATTTATTTATTTTTTTACTACAAGATTTTATTTGAAAATACGCTCAAATGTAGAATCTAGAGTTTCGAAAGCAACTGGCAATACTCAATATATTGTTATTGTTTACATTGATAACTAAATATTCTAACATATTTGACAGGCGTTGCTTTTGAATTAAGTTGGAATTTGAAGACCAAAAATTGGTTTTTTTAAGAAAAATAAAATAGTCACCACTGTAATTTCAAAATGGAAAATTTTAAGTCAAATAACGTGAATTTACAAAGAAGAGACCCTAAACCGAAGCAATTGAATAATGAACAACGTCATGGTATATTGCAACAGCTATTACACTATACAAAGAACAAAGAAAAATTAGAACACGGTATTATTAATAAAGTGATTGAATGTGTTCAAGAAGCATTTAATAAACTAAAGAGAAATACTCTTGATAGGGTTTTGATAGCATTACAAAAGTGTATGGAATTTAATTATGTTGAAAGGAAGGGGAAATTCCTATAAAATTATTCCTTCATATAGGTAAAAAGATAAAACTTCGTCGTGAGAGTCGATTTGCTGAAAAGTATATATGTTCAGAAGAAGCGTTCAACAAGGCTTAATCTATCTTTAACTAAATTTTGATTACACTAAAATTATTCGTATTTAATTATATTGTGATAATAAAATGTATTGAATAATTATTTTATATTTAATTTAGTTTTATTTGATTTTTTCGCAAATGTAGAGCATATTTTCGGACAAAAAAATATTAAAATGTATACCATATTTTCAGAGAGAAGTATTTCTTTAGTACCTACTCAAAAAATTTTATACTCTCTTAACGAAAAATAATGTGAAGTCATTTATAACTGAAATAATATTTTAAATCAACTGGTGTGGTCACCACACGACTTTTACATTTTCACTTATTTGAAATCATCGCAACACTCCTAATTTACATCTTCTTCCTTTATTTCAATCGGATTAAAATTTATAGACGACTAATAACTGGTGAGACTTTTTTTTAAGTAATATCTTATTCACCTATCTTTCTAGCACTTGATTTAAAAATTATTCTCATGTTTTAATTTAACGTAGAAATCCGAAAATACAACTCGCATAAATAAATAAGAGTACTCAAGGTTACCGACGTCAATCATGAAATCATGGGAAATATACGTAAGTGTACACATTTATATGTCAGAAAGGTTAGCCTTCTCAGCAGTCAAAATATATTTTTTAATTAAAATTTATTTGGAAATCTAAATACTTATAGTAATAGATTTGAAATAATAATTAAACAAATCAATCTTTTAAAATAATTTGAAGAAAAAATATATCTACCATATATATATTTATATAGGATAAAAATAATAATTTAGATATTATGCGTGGCATAGGATCGAACCAGAATGAGTGTGAATAATTAAATTAAAAATTAATCCGTATTTAATTACTCTAGTAATGCTCATTCATAGAAACGAGGTCGGAAAATAGGCCTTTTAAATGACCTTGGACAAGTATCTCTTGATAAGAAATCATTAAACATGTTACAGTAATGGATTATTATATTCGAGGGTTATTAAATATCACAAATTCAAAATTTTTCAGAACCACTTAATCTAAATGCGATTTCTATTTTTTTTTCAGTTATACAATTTCTACAACGCACTCCTTTTACATATTCCAAATCCACTGCAGAATAGACCTACGACAACTCTTGCTCCAAGTCTTTCACAAAGCCCAAAACATGGTAAGTGCATTTGAATATGTTATTAAAATTATCACTATATAATTATTAAAGACCAAAATACTATGAAAAATCTGTATTTGCTCTTTATAGATGTTGAAGAATCTATAGATAGCCCTGGGAGTCCTACTCTAGATACCAATTATAAAGGACCTCATCTGAATTCGCCACTCTCTGCCCAAGATTTGGACGCTCTGCTTGATAACTTTAAGCAGAAAAAAGTACGTACACATGGTTTTTAATAGGGCATTAATTAAAAGTGTCAAGAGATTTTTTGCAAATTAAACAAATAAACCATCAAGTAGGGCTTTCGATTCCCTGGCCAATCATAGAGCCTTCTCTGAACTTATTCTTTTTTATAGATATTACCATGGAGTTTGTTCTGATGAAATAAAATCAATTATTATACCACCTAAAGTCCAATTTGCGCGAAATACAAGATTTTCAGATATTCAAAATCAATTCGCTGATTAAATTAGATACTACCGAGCAAACGTTTGGCAGCTCGTTTATTCTTAAGACTTCTAAACACTGAAAATCTGTTGCCGTATCTGTCTTTAAAGACATTATAACCTTCACTATTTCAATAGCCAATCACAGTCAACACCAACACAACAAATCCCTGAAATTTATTCTACTCTTTAGTCCAAAGGTCATAATTATCTGGAGTCTGGCTGGATTAATGAGTTGCACATTATCGGTGCTAAATTTTATTGAGTCACCATCTATATCTATATAAAATTAATATAAAATTCGATGGATTTTTAAAATATTATCGAAATATATAATGTATATCTTGAATCTGATTGATAGTGGGATATAAACACTGTCAAATTTTTCTCTAAAAATATCTAAAGAACCGAGATGGGCTTAACGTATGATATCTACCCTAAATGATTTACAATTACCCCTTATTATTAATCGTACCGCGACATTTGATCCCCCGACAAAATATCCCCGACAAAACATCCCCCGACAAAACATCCCCCGACAAAATATCCCAAGGACAAAACATCCCCCGACAAAATAACCCCGACAAAATATCCTTGCTGAAGACATAAAGGAATCGAGTTAAAATCAAAAATACCGATTGATTCTCATCTAGTACTTGAGGAATAACCATTCTATATTGGAATTTTGACGTTTCGGTTTTTATTGGTAACCATTGCTGAAGACATAGAGGAATCGAGTTAAAATCAAAAATAGGGATTGATTCTCATCTAGTACTAGAGGAATAACCATTCTATATTGGAATTTTGACGTTTCGGTTTTTATTGGTAACCATTGCTGAAGCACATAGAGGAATCGAGTTAAAATCAAAAATACCGATTGATTCTCATCTAGTACCTGAAGAATAACCATTCTATATTGGATTTGTGACGTTTCGGTTTTTATTGGTGACCATTGCCGAAGACATGAGGATGTTGAAATCAGACGAATGGGTGATCCTTTCTGAGAGAAATCAAACATAATTTATTACCCTGTTCATCCAATCCATCCATCCCATTTGCTTGATTCTTTTTTTTATAAATTTTATTAATCCAATTATTTTACATTAATTAATGTATACAGTGTATTTTTTGCTTCAGATTCCAGCTAATTTATTACGGTCTTTATATTATTAAAATTCTAGTTTTGACAAGTTAATATTGTGACGATTATATAATATTTTATATTATAGAAAAAATCCATATTTATATTATCGAAAAATTCATATTTAAGCTCACCACTTTTGAATTGTAAATACAAATATTTTTAAAAATAAAATAATAGATTACTTATAATTTAAAGACCGATTTAAAGAGCTTAATATATATTTTCTTATTTCATGTCAGAAGTGAACGCACCATCGAAAATCCAATTGGATTTCTTAAGCCATCTGCCTGGATTGCGGAATGCAAGTTTGGCATTATGGTTCGACTCCCAAAGGGTAAATTTCTTATGACATGAAATAAAACATAGTTAATAATATCTTTGATTCGGTCTTTGAATTACTAATAATAGAGAGCTAATATTTTTACTAGAATATAGCCAATAAAGACGTTAAATAATTTAAAAAGATAATTTTTCTTATACAAAACTCATAATTTAAAGAAAATATGAATAAATATTTTTGAAAATCCTGAATATGTTAAAAATAGTCAATAAAATAAAGATTGTTTCTCCGTTCGAATGATTGTGGGTATCTAAAAACAGACAGAAAAATACATTTTTCTCGTTTCTTTCAAAAAAATCTAGGAAAAACACTGTCCAGGTGTCTCAGTAAAAAATGGTTTTTAATTTAAATTCTGTCATTAATGTATGCATGTCAATTTTTATACAAATAGCTGTATAATTGTTTCCTTTTAAATTCTTTTTAAAATATTTCAGTTGAAGGACTTTGGTTTCCCAAAGCTTCAAAAATAAAATCACCAGAATCTTTAAAAAAAAAAAATAATAATAATAAAAATTCACTCAGCTAAAATATATTTTTTCCATAATATAATTATTTTACTCATCCAAATGTACACACTTTAATGGTGAAGATACTAATTATGGCGGTTTCGTGTTAAACCTTCCATAATGTAATTAGAAAATGAATTACAATTTTCTATTAAATTTAATTATATTTCTCGACCTCACCCACTGACTCTAATATGTTCCAAGTCTAAAAAAACAACATTAAATAAAAAAAAAATTATTTTGGATTCAAATTAACGACTAAACTTATAATCAAATTTAACTTACGTTTTTATTTTTGAAATAGACAAAAAAGAAAAAACACTTAAGCCGAATTTAAGTACACAATACATAATCCAACTTAAAATGATTTGTCTGTTTAAATAGAAAAAGAACTTTTCTCATTAACGTAGACGAACAAATGAAGAAGCTCACTCTTTTTTATGGGTCAATTAACAATAAAATAGAATTTTATTGGATAAAATGTAAAAGCACGTTTTTCATCCGAGTCTTTAAGACGTAACAGAAGAAAAATAGATTTATTTTACTTGGGAATCTAATATGAAAGAAATGTTTGTTGTTTTTTTAGTAGTTGATTGATTAGTTAAATCGAGGTGAGATTTTTGAACAAATAGGTAGTAGTCTAAAATGTTTTTAATGAAACAGAGGATGGATTATATTACGAAAAATTAAAAAATAAACAAAATAATACAGTGGGACTCCTCAAATCCGAAATCCCGGGAAATCCGAACGCAAAAAAGAGAAACATATTTATTTAGTCATAAAACAATTATGTATATATTCTACATTATAGCCTTATTTTACATAATTAGTTGAAAAATTAACAAAGAAGTACAGGTAGCATACCTAACAAAGTGTAAATGTGTCTAAATACTTATTTCATCCTGGATTGAAAAACTGTCAAAGTTGGTTATTGAAATTCTTTAGGTTAATCACTTTGCAAAAACAATGAAATAATAATAGAAACTTACAAAATATCACTTAATCTTTCACTTGAAATCAGTTTTCTTCAATTGTGGAAGCTGCTTTCGGCTAATCAAAACAGGCTACAGGCCCAATTAGTTCGAATTTGAAGGGTTTCACTGTATATCAAATATATAGATATTGCTAATAATTCAGATGGAGGATTTATGTATTGAAACATCAAAAATAAGAATAAATTAGAAAAAAACACCAAATGCGTGTCGATACGAATCCGAATGTTCGGTATAAATCTGGTGAGCAATTCTTAAACAATAAAATTACCTCATGATGTAAAGATAATACGTGGAATCCTATAAAAATAACGAGAGAACGAACATGAAACAACGCCCAAATGATTATGTGAAATATATATAGACACACCCTCTGAAAAACTCTTCTCTGGAAAAACATATGCCTACGGTCCAGAATAGACTACAAAAGCTTTAACCCTTTCGAATGTAAATTAGAGAAAAAATACAACTTTTCACGTCTTGGTATACTCTTCAAAAAATTTCGTAATTTTATAGTCACCAAACGTTTAGGATAGGAAGACTAAATCATGGCAAAAAGCAGGAGCTTATTAAAACAAACTTTTCGAGAGTTCCTCATGAATAAAACGATTCAAAATCTACTCATATTTTCGTTTATAAAATAAAAATATTTTGCTACCAGAATGAGTGTGTAAAATAATCAAACAGATGCAGAGACAAGTAGACAAAGGGACAGCAAAAATAATGTTTCAAATTATTTTTTTTATACAATTCATACTAATGAGTGAGAGTTTTTGAATTTTTGAATTTATTAATAGATAGAATTTTTCAAAATTTCAACACCTCACCGATTCTCATTCGACGCATGATTGATTTTAAAATCTAAAAAAAAAATAAGCAGGCCAATTTTAATTTTAGGCCCTAGAATATACAGTCGATAACGCTTATAACGAGGAAAAAGTAAGAAATGTTTTCAAATTTTTGTACGCTCGCCATTTAGTGCGGTAGCAAGTAATTACGTTTTTAGATATCTGCCTTAACTTTAGTGAAATCCAATTGAATATCTCTCTCTCTCTATAACGTGTAAAGTTTTGGTCCAAATACAAAAGGCAAAAGGCCATTCTTAGAATAAAAGAAATAAAGAAATTATTCTATATTAGTCTGAAACAGGTATGAACTTGGTTTAGCATTCTTTTTGTTATAAGGAAGAGAGAATATTCTAACCGTGCCCTTTTTAATAATTTTCTTCGTAAATATTCTAATTAAAGAATCGCTCACCCGTACGTTTATTAATTAATAAAAATAAAAAAAGGAAAACTTTTTAAAAACTCAGTACACTAAAGCAGCTCTAATAATTAATAATAAACTTAGGCAAATATAAATTGATCATTTATTTCTATATTATATTGTGACATTGCCTTAAAATCTCAATAAAATCATTCAAAAAATGATATTTTCTCTATTTTGTAATCGAGAGTTCTAAAGCTATTATAGAACTCAAAATTTAATCTATTCTCGACAGTGAAAATATAAACTTTTTTCTTCAAGAAGCCACCCGCCCAGCTCCAATTACACTTAACCCTACCAAACTTATCCCCATCCTCTGAAAAAGACACTTATATCCCACATATGGGCTCAATAATTTAAAAAACATAGAAGATACGAAGCATTTAGTGTTTAAGACCCCCAAAATAAAAAATTCTCATTTTTCGATTCAAGCGAAAAAATGCAAAAAAAAAACTTTCGAAATATTTCATTATTAAAAATTTCAAAAACTTACCCCAAAATGACTATATCTCCCTTTTAGGGGGAAATAGAACAAAATACACAAATATGTTTTTTCGTATTTTAATGTTTCAACTTTCTTTAGCTAAAACCATATCTATATCTTTTTGGGTTTAAGAGATCTTGAAAAACTCTGAAAACCTATTTTAGGACCCTATCCGCCCTTTAGGTTTCAAATTTCGAAAAATCTCTTCTTAGTTCAACCTTAAATCGTAGAAAGAATATACACTCCTATGAATAAATGAATGAAACCTCGGGTTCTCTTTTTATATATACCGCGTGAGTTTTTTTATCTTGAGACAGTCTTATAACTCAAAAACAGTACATTAGATGAAAAAAAGTTTCAAATAAAAGTTTATTTATATGAAGGGGAAACTAAACTAGGCTATTTCTTGTCGATCTAGAACAGGCTTTCAAGAGTATTTTAAGGTCAAGTTCTGTTTTTTGAATGGAAACCTATATATTTCTTTTCATATTCATAATCTACAAGAAAAACTGAGCAACTTTCATAAGAACTATTTTTTTATTCGACATCAAATAAACAAAATATTAAATCAATTATTAGATCTAAAAAAATCCTAATAATTATTTTAAACAATTATTCAACTTAATTATCAAATAATAATGATCAAATATTTAATTATTAAATAAATAATTTAATAATAATTAATAATTTAGTAATTTTTCGACACTCTAAAGTGTTATCACAAGTCTTCTGGATGAATTCCAGTTCCAATTTCATTATTTTTTTTAACAGATTTACAACACGATAAAATGAAGCTTGTGAGGGCGTATTCCTATCAGGAAAACGCTCGGCATCCATTTCAATGTCAGCCCCATAATACTTTTTCCACATACACCGCATGAATTAAGACCATTTCAATTCTGTCTTCAACAAAAAATGCTCCATATTTATTATGGTAATCCAATATAACTATTTAGTGGATTGACACGTGAAAAAAACTTTTTTAAACTCAAAAAGCTTATGTAGTTCAATTAAGTAGAAAACTATCTCTTATATCTGTGTATAATGAAGTTTTAACATTATTATAAACCCTTATTTTCATTGTTGGGACTTTTCAATTTAATAATTATTTATTTAATAATTAATTAATTAATCATTATTATTTGATAATTAAGTTGAACAATTGTTAAAAATAATTATTAGGATTTTTTTGAGATCTAATAATTGATTTAATATTTTGTTTATTTGATGTCGGATAAAAAAATAGTTCTTATGAAAGTTGCTCAGTTTTTCTTGTAGATTATGAATATGAAAAGAAATATATAGGTTTCCATTTAAAAAACAGAACTTGACTTTAAAATATCCTTGAAAGCTTGTTCTAGATCGACAAACAATAGTGTAGTTTAGTTTCTCCTCCATATAAATAAACGTTAATTTGAAACTTTTTTCATATAATGCACTGTTTTTGAGTTATAAGACTGTGTCAAGATAAAAAACTCACCCGGTATAAAGATAGAAGATATAAGTATGATATATATGCGAATTTACGAAAAGTAAAATTAGAAGCTCACTATGAGCTAAAAAATAAAGTTCTTATTTCTATATTATTAACTATCTTTTTTGAATAACAAATATCAATAGAATTATAATATTTTATCCCTGATTTAGACAATATATTTCTCGTTGGTTGTTATGCCAGAAAGGCAAAGCTAGCGCATGTTTATTCTAACACTAAAGGCCGGTTGTATGTCGCAAAGTAAATGCTTTTACCACTAACCAAGGGTAGATGGTAAATGGAGGAGCTGGGATGGCCAATCAGATGACAGGAACTTTCAGTGCCTGTCATCTGATTGGCCATCCCAGTCCCTCCATTTACCATCTACCCTTTGTTAGTTGTAAAAAGCATTTACTTTGCGACATACAACCGGCCCTAAGCATATTTTTCAATCCTTCAAATTGGCGAGTGCAAGGCTTTGAAATGGAACTCTCAGTACTCACAAGTCCTTTCATACGGAAGGTAGCATCTTTGGTTTTATGAGAAGATTACACACAGGGGAGACGAGGGTCGTAAGGTCTCGTTGCGTATTCAATTTAGGTGGACGTGGTTGTAGATTTGTGAACTTATATGACTAAATTGAAAGCTTATTCTTGGATCACTCATACGGGATAAATGGGAGGTGGGATGACTCTGATCTGGTCCGGATGTTCCTTGTATCTTATTGGGTTTTACACACACAAATGGCTACAGCTTGAATGCTAATTTCCAAGAGAATGCTTGGGGAATTTAAATTATTAGTAAGTAAGTCTCTATGCTATTAATAACTTTTAAGGAGATAGATGTTGGTTCAAGTTATTCAATGAGCTGTTCTTTTTTTGTTTTCCCGATATTTCTTTATTTCCCCATTTCTTTTTATCCTTATATTCTCTCTTCAATAGTTTTTTGCATCATTCTCTTTTCTATATCCAAACACCTATCTATGAATCACGTCAGCCAAAGTTCGAAAATTATTGTATTTTTTTACCCTGAGCTGCAATCACATCGAAGCCTCTTCTAAAGACACTTATAAATTAAATTTAATTAAAGAATAATTAAAATACTTTCATCATCATCATTGAGTACACAGTCCTAAGACTGGTTTGACACAACCATCGGTCTTCACTCTGCTCTGTCCCCTGCCAGTTGTTTAAATTTCATGGTGTGTTAACTTGGGATTTGTAGTGTGGTGATTTCCCATTGCCTTCAACATATTTTATTATAGACAAAAGGATCCACTGGAGCTTGAAAGCGAAGTCTTCGCGTGTCTGGCGCGATGATACTCTTAAAGACCGAGGCTCTTATCCTGTTTGCCACTAATTCCCGAGCTCAAATTAATATATAGAAAAAAATTTATATAAACTTATTACTTTCATTCTGAAACTTTTGGGTCCAGGCACGTTATAAATTTACATGAAGCTAAAAATTTTATTTTTGACAAGGCTTGGTTCGATCACATATGTGTACCGCATTTTGTTTATAACTGTAAGTTAAAACAACCAACTTGGTCAACTTGGAATTTTGTATAAAATATATCAATTAACATCTATTTGTAAATTTTGTAGCCTAATTTACTGAAGATGGCCAAATAAATTCAGGCCGAAACGTTTTATTAAAGGTGTTTTATTGAACACAGTGATTCCATCTTTGGCTGATACCTCCTCCTTCATACTATATATATTTGTCTAGATTAATTTGCCCCAACGCTGACGTAATGCTGCCGTCAGGGAGCGCTGATGCCGTCTTTGCGGCAAATTTGAAATATAATTGTAATTGAAACTCGAATTTTGGAATGAAAGACTCCAATTGATTTTAAATTAAGAAACATTAAATTTATTGATAATTATTCCCCCCCCCTCACCACTCAAAAATTAAATATTCAA
The DNA here is from genome assembly GCA_024734495.1 of Forficula auricularia. NCBI lineage: Eukaryota > Metazoa > Arthropoda > Insecta > Dermaptera > Forficulidae > Forficula > Forficula auricularia. The sequence goes on from JALMQS010000189.1 coordinate 2,946,304, forward strand.
TTCGCTTTTCTTTGCGCACAGAAAAAGAAATTAATCACATCTTATTTGATTTATATTTTATATTTATTTATTTTATTTATTTATTTTATTTATTTATTTAACAAAGTATACAAACATAGGACCTTAGGTCCCACCTAGTGTTTATACATAATTTAGCAACAATATTTTACAAATTTGGCAAAAGAGTTCACCAATACACAAATTTTATGGGGAAGAAGAGAAAAAAAAGTAGAGGAAGATTAGAAGACATAAAGGAAATAAGAGTAAGGAGTATCAGTTATTGGGTGGGATCCATAAAGAACGAAGACCTGAGAGCACCAATATATTATTTGTTTATTTTTTTAAAATTTGCCACTTTTTTATAATTTATTAAAAATCTAAATTTTGGTTATTCTTATTTTTTGATTTTTACAAAATTGAACGACTTAAGACACGCATGCCCGAGTTTCTCATGGCAATACTGGAGGGAGCAGCCTGCCATACAAACAACACCTGATTGATCTCTTTTAAATATTTGGAGCCTTATATCGATTATCGATCCCAAATTTAAAAAAAATGATATAATAAAATTCTCCTCCTCACACGATCCCACTTATTTAAATAAATCTACATATTTCCACACAAAAAATATCACAATGCTGTAGATTATAGAAAAAAAATACTACCAGATTCATATCTAGAGCCTCATTTCTGTAGCTGTGTCAGGACGAAAATGAGGTGAAACTTTTAAGAGACTGTGTATTTTCCGGAGTTTACAGGTATACATTTGGAATGTGGTTTTTTAAGAGGAATAAAATTTTTGGACCGAGACGCTGCCCGCCAGGGCACCAGCCCGGAGGGCCAAGCTTCGAGGGCGTGCCGAAGGCACGCACGAAAAGCTCGTCTAATATAATACTAATACTTATAATTAAGTTATTTTATTTAATCTGTAATCCTCTCTTTATTAATTATCGGAGGTCTGTAATGGCCTGACTATTATTGAACGATATTTAATTGGGAAGTGATGTTTGAATATGCATAGTATAATAATAGTCAGGCCACTACAGGGCCGCGAAGAGGCCGTTAAAGAATAAATAAGTGAAATTCTTATAGACATTAGGTATTAGTTTGAGGTCGGGGATCAGCGGATAAGAGGATAAGAGACTGTCTCTTTACACGCAAAGATCCCGATTTCGGTCCCCGGCTGATCTTTTTTACTATTATAAAATATTCAGTCTTTTGTTAAAGTTCCTGATGAAGGGTTCATAGCCCAAAATATGTATAGAGATAAATAAAAAATCTCCAAAATATAATTAAAAAAAAATTAATTTTTTTCAATTTTATTTCGTTTTTGTGAAACACTTTTGGAATTTAAGTTTTGTACAACATTAACTTGTCGGTTATTAATAAATATGTTTATTAATAAAAAGTGCATTTGTACTAAAATTGTTTTAATAAAATATTGTGTTGTTTAGTACATTTTACTAATAATGAATTTTCCAACAGCCACATCGGCTACACGCACGTTATGTTGCGCTAGTGCTACGTCAAGCTGTAAAACATTTAAGAAGGCTACCTAACATAAATGAAGCCAGTACAGCTACGGCAGGTCAAATCACTATTATAGGGGATCTACATGGCAAGCTTGACGATCTCTTGGTCGTTTTTCATAAGGTATATATTTATAATAATATCAGATATTTACAATAGGGTTAGTGTACCTATATAAAAATAAAATTGAAAAATATGAATATTAAAGAAGAGTTAATTAAAAATATTGAACAGATGTTGTTTGTTTTGAAAAATAAAAAAATCTATGGAAGATACTAGAATAAATAGTATTTTGTCGGAGACCGGTTTAAACACTTTTCTATTATCCTCTTCTTCAAGTGCCATACTCGATTACGAGCGTCAGCGATTACAATTGAGAGCATAATCTCCATTGTAATTTTTGTTGGGGAAACTTTTCACAGGGGGTGGTTTCCCATTGTCTTCCCCCGAAGAAATCAGATTATAGCCGATCAAATATTTGAAGTGCCTCGGGCTTGAAACCGCGCTAGCTTGATTAGAAGGCTTGCTCTTTGACCACTAGGCAAACCTTACTCCTTTTTCTATTATACAATTAGAAAATACCTACAAAAAACAAATTTCAAATTAATAAAGAAAGGATTTAAAAAGTCGTTTTATTTCCCAAAACCAAAACTTTTAACTTACTTAGTTTTTAAGGTTTTGTAGCAAAGGCTTTTTTTAAATTATTTTTTTTTTTAAACTTCACTTTGTACATTAAGGGTCTAAGCCTATCCCTGAAGTCACATCAGGAATCTTGAATTCGGCTATAATTTTTTTTATTTTTCTCTATTTTCAAAACAAATAATACCCTTTTATTCAATATTTTTAATTAAGCTTTCGTTAATATTAGAATTTCTAAATTTAAATTTTTATATTCACATAACGTGTTTATTAAAATATCATTTCTTTTGGTCTTCTTCACGATTAAATATTATTAAGAACGAATTCTTATGTTTTCAGAATGGCTTGCCAAGTGCAGAGAATCCTTATGTGTTTAATGGTGATTTCGTTGATCGGGGTCGACATGGCATCGAAGTTTTTATACTTTTACTGGTATGTCTAATCGTTCATCCTGATGGTGTTTTTCTAAACCGAGGAAATCACGAAGATCACGTGATGAATCAAAGGTAAGTGTTTAGTAACAATATCAATATTTTTATTTTTTAGTTATTTACTAAGTTTATTTGTTTTTTTTACAAATAGATTAAAATAGCACACTTTTGAAAAATATTAAATTTTTGTTTAGTTTAAATCCAGAGGTGAACCGCGATCTAATATGCTGTACACCTACTTCCACTTGTACTTCCAAATATTTCCAGGCACTTCCAAACATTTTCAAGTACTTCCAAATATTTCCAAGTACTTCCAAATATTTCCAGGCACTTCCAAACATTTCCAAGTAATTCCAAATATTTCCAAGTACTTCCAAACATTTCCAACTAATTCTTAATATTTCCAAGTACTTCCAAATATTTTCAAGACTTCCAAATATTTCCAACTATTTCCAAATATTTCCAAGTACTTCCAAAATACTTCCAAAGATGTGTACACCTACTTCCAAACGCGGATCACCCCTCGGTTTAAATGAAAAAAAAATATGAAGGAAAAATCACTAAATCTTATAATTGATTTATATTTAGCTAAACAAAATCAAATCTACTTATACGCCCTATCCATTGGAAAATTCCTAAAAGAATAAGCGGATAGTTAATATTCCGTTTTATAATAAAACTTCCAAAAAACGAATTTTTTAGAAATAACTAAATAAATAAAGAAACGTATTTTTTACTTTATTTTAATGCTCTAATAGGGTTGGAAACGATCTTTTTTTCTGTATACACTTAATTTTTTTTTGTTAAGGGAGAATAGTGGTTTTTGGTGAAACATTTTAAATAAAGTAAAGAAAATTTTTGAAAAATTTTTAGAAACTTTTTAAAATTTTAAATATAAAATACTAGGTAAGTGTCACACAAAACTAAATTAAATTATATAGGTTTTATGGAAATTTTTCATTCATGTCTACTCTCACCGGTAGGACCATCTAGGTTTTTTTGAAAGTCCTGCCCCTAATTTTGAAATAGTCTATTTAGGGGCAGTAGACTCGTATACCTACTGTATTAAGTCAATATATTGTCTTGAAATCTTTAAATAACTTATATATAAGAATGCTATTTATTATTAATTATTTACAGATATGGATTCATTCGGGAAGTTCGAAGTAAATACAAAGTGAGTATTTTATTTTATTAATAAACCAGGGCCGTAGCCAGAAGTTTTTCTGAGAAGGTTTTGAAAACACCCTCGATATATAAAATTTTCAAAAAACATTAAGATAAATTTTTTTTAAATATTGTTTTTAAAAAATAAGAATAATTTTTAAAATTCAATTTTTTTGATAATTTCAGAGTGGTGAATTGAATAGGCTTACTTATCCTCTTCTTGCTACGGCCATGTATATATTTATTTACTTTAAAATTTTAAATGAAGGGAAATGTGTATTAGCTTAATGAACTCATTAGATTTTAATAGATTAGTATGTTTAGAACTTTTAAAATATACAATTAAATGTATCATTGCGTGTGTCTCGTTAAATAGAAATGGAAAAATACACAAAAATACAATTTAATATAATTGAATGACTTTTATATTAAGAAATGCTATTAATAAATGATGAAATGGTATTTTATTTTTATAAAAAAATTTTTATTAAATTTTAATATGTATTAGTTTAATTTCAATTTAGTTATTTTTTTATATTTCAATGTTGAATTGCTATTGAACGACAGGAATTCAATCACTACATCAAAACGTCGTTTAATAATGTTTTGTATATACATATTTTTTTTTTATAATGATATTGATACAAGAAGAAGTTGCACCAAGAAGGTACAACCTCTGTAGTCCGTGGTGGACCCTTGTAACGTGAAGATAAGGGGAGATTTAGGGATTGGGTAGCAGTTGAAGGTATCTGTGGATGCTGGTCTTGAAAGATTGAAGGTTTTAAGTTGCTGGAAAGACGGTCGGGGGAAGAGAGTTCCAGTCTCTAGATGTCATAGGGATAAATGAATTAGCGAATGCGTTTGTTCGATTAGTATCTAGTTTAAGAGCGTAGGGATGTTGAATTTTAGAAAATCGTGTATTTCGCGCAAATGAAGCCTTTGGTGGGATTATCGATTTTATTTCGTCAGAACAAAAGCCATGGTAATTTCTATAAAAAAGGGAAAGGGCGGAGATAGATCTACGATGGGCTAGGGAGTCGAGAGTGTCAGTTAATGTAGGATCGCCTATCAGTCTGATAGCTCGCCTCTGAATTGCATCTAAGGTATTAAGAGAATACTTGGAGGCCCCTCTCCACAAATGCGAGCAATATTCAAGACAGGGGCGAATTTGATCCTTGTATAATATAAGGAGTTGAGTGGGGGTGAAAAATCGTTTGGTTCGGAAAAGAAAGCCAAGCTTACATGCTGCAGCTTTTGCTACTGAGATAATATGGTCATTCCAAGAGAGGACAGAACCTAAGGTGACACCTAACATTGATATTTTATTACGGAATTCCAATGAGCTCGAATCAAAGGAAATGTCCGGAAGGTTCCTATCTGCGCGCCTAGAAATTAGGCAGCATTGTGTTTTGCCAGAATTAAAGTTTACCAAGTTGTGAGATCCCCATTTTTTAAGCATGCTTAATTTGTTAATGTTTCTTTGGTAAATAAATTAAATAGTGCTTAACGTGAATTTTTTTAAAAAGTTAAAATTAAAAAATATTTTGTTTATTATAAAAAGAAAGTAATTCCGAATTCTCAATAAATTTGGAGAATCTGAACGTTCCCCTCGAAATATTTTTATTTCATCTTGTCAAGCAATAATTACACTGCTCGACAAAAATTAAACAAAAATTTCTCTACGTAAACCTAACAATGGATTCTAGTAGAGTTTTATACGATGATTATCATGCAATTTCCCTATTTTTTTATAACATGTCAGTGTTTTGAGATATTATCGATCAAAATGACGAAAAAGGCCATTTTGACCTATTTTCGAGTCCCATTAAATATTAAACAGCAAAATTTGAAATCAAAATATTTTGTTGCCGTAATCGAAAACAGCTTCCTATTTTTTTCAAATTACCCCATGTTTTTAGCTCAATTAGAACTCGGGTTATAACTAAAAAACTAAGACCTTATGTTTTTATCTATGTTTATTATCCTTTTAAATCACGTAGTTTTAGTTTTTTAAATATAACTCGAGCTATAATTGAACTAAAAACAAATGGTAATTGCACAATTAACGAGGAAGCTGTTTTCTATTAGGTCAACAAAATATTTTAATTTCAAATATTGCTGTTTAATATTTAATGGGACCCGAAAATAGGTCAAAATGGCCTTTTTCAGTCATTTTTAACCTATAATATCTCAAAGCTCTGACGTGTTATAAAAAAGTGGGAAATTGCATGATAATCAGCATATAAAACTCTACAGGAATCCATTGTTTGATCTACGGGGAGAAACTTTTTGTCGAATAGTGCTATTTTAGCACGTTAATAAACAAATATCTATTTATTTTAAGTTTAGGATTTTCAGCTTATATTTTTGAATCTATTATCAAACGTTAATGGATGTAACAAGAATCAATCAATCTAGCGCATTATCGTTTCGAAATTCATGAGATGAGAATTGCCCGACAGGTGTCAATCTATATTCCAAAATGCATTCACTAGATAATAGAAGCATTTTCGTTATATCTATTGCTAACACTTGATAAAGGATTAAAAAAATATCAGGCATGCCATCAATTTAGCACGCTTTAATATAAATTTCTATTATCTATTTTTATTTCGATTAAATTTTATAAATTAAAGGGTTTTCTTATTCACAATATTAAATATTAAATAAATACAATACTTGTACTGTGACTAAAAAACAATTGAATTTATAAAAAAGACACCTATACCCCAAATATGATCTGAATAAACATAGAAGATACGAAGGCTTTTGTGTTTAAGACCTCAAAATCAAAAATCCTCCAATTTCTCGTTCAGAGGGAAAATTTTGAAAAAATGAAAAAAGACTCCCGAGATATTTCAAAAATAGACCTAAGTACAAAAATTGAATGCTAAATCTTTTTTAACCCAGGAGATAAAGGATTTTAAAAATTTCAAAAATTTACTCCAAAATGACTATATCTCGCTTTCAGGGGATAATAGAGAAAAATTCTCCAATATGTTTGACGTGCCATCGACCGTGAATCACCCTGTATAGATAAGACATACTCTAATAAGAGCCTAGAGGACTAAAACATACATTAAAAATTTATGATTTTTAAAGTAATTTTAACATATTAAAAAATTTCTGCGAATGAAAGAGCGATTTCTGATAACAGTGATAACGAACCAAAACAATATGCTTATTATAGGTTTTAAATTTTAAACACCTAATAAGCGGTAAATTAAAAACAATTGTTTTGTTCATTTAATTAAATTAAAATTATATTTTGAGTTATAAAATTTCATTTTTTATTCTGAGCCAGCCTGTGTGTTATGCATTCAATTAGTAAGAGCTGTCAACTTGTTGCCTATCAACAGGCGATTTTTTCTAAATAGTTTTACTTTGCCTATATAAATTTTTCTAAAAAATAGATTTTGTAAATAGAAGAAAAACTAAACTGTTCCAAAACTCGGTGTGTTGCCCGCAAAACTTCTGGGATTTTCGCAACGTTATTTTTTCATAAAATAAAGCTTATGTTCGACACCATATCGAATTACCTATAAATTTGGAATTCCTTCTATTCTACCTTTTCAATAATAAAGATGAATTATCTAAAATAAATTTAAAATTTATAATATCATTAAACTTGATATTTGAATACATATATTACTGCAAGCAATAAATAATTTTAAAGATAGATAAATATAAATTATGAAGCTGGCCAAATGGATTTTTTTCCCAAGGCATATAAAAAAAAGCATTTGTCTCTGGCTATAATCTGGCCGTTTTTTTTTATTCTAGTTTTTTATAAGCCTTTAGCTTCGGGTGTCCTCAATAAGGTATTCATCAAGTCTTATTTACATTTCGGAGATCATTAATAGACGATTCATGTTTTTTAAGTAATTATTATATACAGCAGTCCCAATTTTTTGCGTATGGTGTTGTAGTCGTGAATAGTTTTACCCGTAGTAGTAAGGGATGAAGTGATCTTCATCGGTAATCTCTTTTATTTTCGACCTCACAAAATTTCGACTTTCCTCAATTATTCAACTAAAATTTTAATATAATTTTTGATTTCAGAAATAATAAAACATAGGTTGTTAGTTTTAGGTGTGTATGAAAGTTTTGAGCTACAATAGTCTGTCAAATGAGATACGCCACCTCAAAGGGTTGTCCGATCGATCTCAAATTTTGTACACATTATTTTCTGCCTCAACCTCACAATTTGAAGGGGCGTCCCGGGAAAAATGTCATGGTTAAAAAATAAGGTCCACTCTAATGCACACAGACAGACATACATCGTGGAAACAATAATAGAGTCCCGATTTAATTTTGAAAGGAAACATAAAAAATTTGAGTAGGCTTCACATTTCCGATTCATCTTCGTAATTCTCACTGAACTTTATCCATCATCATTACAAAATGGGGATTAAACATTGATTGGATTTCCTATCTATCCTTCCCCGGTGATTTGTTATTAAAAACAAAAATACCATTATTTGTGATATCCGGATCAAGTCCATTAAAAAAAAAACGATTTGTTTTTATAAATATTCATATTGTGTAGGGTAATGAAAAATAGATTGTCTGGAACATGGAGCATGAAATGATCTCGAAACTCAATGCATTTGAATCGATACAAAAACTCGGTATTTAAATTTAGTCAAGTTAAGGAATGTTTAGAATTATTTTTAATTAAATGCAGGAATTAAACAAAACCACTGATAGTGAAATATTTATTGAAAAGAATTTTATAAACAGAGAGAGGGAGGAGAAAATCAAGGATTTAAAGAATTTGTAAACAAACAAAAATCATACCGGTTGTTGTTAAACTTTATCCAAAAGATGAATTTAATATTCCATTTATAAACGAAAATTACTGGCTATTTTTGTTTAAGTCGATATCTCGATGTCTTCAACAATGATTACCAATAACTAGAAATTTCAAAAATATAATGAAGAATGGTTATACCTAGAGTATTAGAAAAATAATCAATTTCTAGTTCTGATTTCCTTGTCGTCACCAAAGGTTAACAATAATGATCGAAAATTAAAAAATGAATGTAAAGTGGGTATTATAAAGGGAAATCAATGAGGTTGTCCTCTGCTGGTGATAATAAACATATACTCATGTATTTATTTATTTATTGGCATCAAGCTAAGGACAATCTCATGGATTTCTCTTTGTGAATATGCAACTCTGGTACTCAAACAAAATAAAATATTTTCACTTAAAATGGTTATTCCATCAATAGTAATATAAAAAGGTCCTGCTTAGGCAGAATACCTCGTTTTATTTTCATTAAAATTCTTAATTTTTTGACCTAAATTAATACTAAAGCTTTTTGAATTTAGTTAAAACCAGGGGGTCGGTAATTTTTAATTTAAGACTCTATGAATTTGCCGTTGGCGGTTGAGTAAAATAATCCGAAATCCGATAGGATTTTGCTATGCTATGATTAATGAAAAACATATTTAGTATGGTCTAGATTCTAGAAGATTTTTGGACTTCACCATTATCTTGAAGAAGAAAAAAATAATCTTCGAAAATTATTTTTCTTCACTTAGCTCTGGATGGATACCAATAGTAAATACAGCTATAATTAATTCATATAATTTTGAACAAAACATGGAGTGTGTACCAGACAATTTCATTTACATTCCATTTTTTTTTTTACTTTATCCAATGCGAAGCATGGGAGAAAGTATTGTAATCGGTCGCGCGGCAAGCGCGACTTCAAAGGGTCCTCAGGTAAAGACTACAGAACCCATGGACTCAATTAAGGTCACAAATTGAAGTATTCAATGAGAATGAATTTTAGCACGTGATGGTTTTGCCAAAAATTACCTGGAATCTCGTCGAGAGGCCAAAAAGTGCCATTTTTTTGGAAGTGAGTGCGGATGGATAGATGGATGTTTTCGTTTTTTTCGTCCACAATTTTTTCCACACCGTTGCACTGATTGAATTGAAATTGAAAACCTACTATTAGTTTAACAAAATGAAGCGCTGATTAGTTTTTGGTACATATCGGCCAACAAACATTAGTATTATACACATTATTTATTTCAGTACTTTTTTAGTTATTTTTAAATATCTTTAAAATGACTTAACCAATTTTGATGAAATTTAATATCCTAATTAAGTACCTTGGGGACGACAAAAAAGGTTTAATAAAGTTTTTAGTAAAATTATATTTTAAAGTACTTTGCTCTAAAGTAAGATTTTTAAATTCTTTAAAATTGATTCATTTGATCTGTCTAATATAGTACTCATTTAACCTAACTAAGTAATAGTGGATAGGCTTTTCTCTGTGAAATGCTAAAAATTTGGGAGGAAAGTTTATAAGTAACCATAGCAACTGCGTTCTTTTCTTATCCGTTACATTTATAGAGGAATCGACTTAAAACCAAAAATAGCGATTGATTCTCATCTAGTACTTGAGGAATAATCATTCTATATTGGATTTTTGACGTTTCGGTTTTTATTGGTAACCATTTCTGAAGACATAGAGGAATCGACTTAAAATCAAAAATAGCGATTGATTCTCATCTAGTACTTGAGGAATAACCATTCTATATTGGATTTTTGACGTTTCGGTTTTTATTGGTAACCATTGCTGAAGACATAGAGGAATCGACTTAAAATCAAAAATAGCGATTGATTCTTATCTAGTACATGAGGAATAACCATTCTATATTGGATTTTTGACGTTTCGGTTTTTATTGGTAACCATTGCTGTAGAGGAGGAATCGACTTAAAATCAAAAATAGCCATCGATTCTCAAGTTTGAGTTGTTTGCCATAAAAGAATTTAGTCTTTTTGATTTTAAGTCGATTCTTCCACGTTTTCAGTAGAGGTTGCCATTAATAGTCAAAGCATCAAAAATGGAATGCAATAAGGTTATTCCTCTAGTATTAGATAAGAATTGATCGTTATTTTTTATTTTAAGCCGTTTCCTCCATGTCTTCAGCAATGGTTACCAATAATAATCGAAGCGTCAAAAATCTAATGTAGAATTGTTATTCCTCGAGTATTAGATGAGAATCGATGGCTATTTTTGATTTTAAGTCGATTCCTCTATGTCTTCAGCAATGGTTACTAATAATAACCGAAACGTCAAAAATCCAATGTAGAATGGTTATTTCTCGACTATTAAATGAGAATCGATCATTATTTTTGAATTAAAGTCAATATGAACTGCAAATTGCAAGTGATATCTGATTAATAATAAAGGAATAAACATATTATTTTTTTATTGTTAAAGGATAAATAATTAATATATCCAGTACACACCAAGCCAGCAAAACATATTAATATTTCAAATGAATTTGGATAAAGTTTAGCAACGATCCGTTGCAGTTTATTTAATTATATATTCCAATTTTCACCCTTAAACTTAAGAATAACAAATAAATTTTATTTATTTTCTTAGAAAGATGGACTAGTAAGCGAAATAAGTAGATTATAATGAAAGGCAGTCCATAAATTATTTATTTTTATTCAAATTTCGACGTCTCGGAGACTTTTTTCTCCTTCTTCAGGGTATTGAATAGTTATTAATGGGTGGGTATAACTCGGTTCCCATTTGTCTCTCCTTTCAGTGATCGGAACAATATTACAATATTTTCCAACATTATACCATAAGTGTGAGATAACCAAGTACACTTGTGTATGTACACATGATTAATTGCGGGACCGTAGGAAAACAGACAATATATATATATATATATTAACAAAAATGAATCTGAGTTGAACGTTTAGTCCATCTATTCCGACTTCATCAGTAACTAAAATAATAAAATCTAAGTTTGTGATATAGTTGTAATAAATCAACCTAACGTTTAACTCGGAACAATTTTTATTTTTGAAAAAATGTTCTCACCTATACGAACCTTCAATTAAATTCTCATTTAATTTTGAAACATTTAAAAATTATATTCGTTTATTATTTACAATCTCCTTCACCCGGATAGTTACTGCACACATGGATAATTCTAGAATAAGATGAATTTTCTTTCGAGGAAAACTTATCTGAGCTTGTCTGAGGATTGATCGCAGATTCTTAGTTCGTATCAGAGCAAGAGATGGATGATTCTATCCGCTGCCTTTTTTATATTATATAGTAGGTTCTCAATTTTTATTTTGGTCACGTTCTAATTAAACAATAAATTTTAAAAATCATTATGTTAGAGCAGTGCTTCTTAAACTTTTTCATTTCGCGACCTCATTTTGACTGAAATTTTTTGTGACCCCAGATTATATAAATACATCGTATAAACTACATTTTTACTAGAAAATCATAAATAAATTTATTTTGAAGCATATTAGTTTAGTATAAACATACCTATTATAATAATTGTTTCATTTATTAAAGCTATATAATTACAATTATTAAATCTAAATATTAAAGAGATGAATCCGCTTGTTTCTTATAAATGAAAAAGCATACAGGACTTGGAGTATCTCAACATTTTTTAAATTTAATCTGTGTTTTGATTTTATAATCTCCAATGCTGAGAACGTCCCTTCACATAAATAAATACAAATACAAAATGGCCATTGCACAAATTAATGGAAATTTATTGACAGATATAACTCGAATTCACTACATTTAAATTTGTTTAAATTAATTTTTAGCAGCTGCGTATTATAATTTTTATTTGTTTAATTTTGTCATTGTTTCCCTATAGGTTTCGACCACAAAATTCAGTTACCCGATCCAAAATAGAGTCGCTGACCATAGTTTAAGACGCACTGTGTTAGAGGATAATATTTCATAAAAAAAATTAGGGGGAAAAATGAAAACGTATTTGAGAAAAACTTAATCAAAACTTGATAAACTTTCATTAAATTTTCTCGATTTGGAAGAGAAAAGAATATCTAGAAAGTCGAAATTCGGTAGAAAGGTGCGGTTTATTAATTTATAATCTTGTATGACAAATTTCAGCTCATAGGCTAAACTTGTATTTAATAATTTCTTATATAAAATTTAACTTTTTGTTCTGCATTTTTGAATCAAAACTATAAGCCCAAAATGTAAACAGTTTTTAGTTTTAGAAATACCGACAGACATTTTCGCAATGGAACGAACTTTCTTACAACACTCATTTCCTGAATTAAAAAGGATTCCAGAATTCAGACAGACAGTCAAAATCATAAACAAACTGACAGGAGAAAACATATTGCGTGGAAATACTTTTTCTTCATGTTTGAAACATTTCTAAAAACAAATAACAAATAATAATAACGCAGGCATGGTATATATGTCGAGTACAAAGTAATATCGCCACTAGGGCAAGCAACCGCGAGTGAAGTCGAAAGGCAGCATGTTTTCTTTAACGTTAATTAGGTTGTCGTTATTATTAGTGTCATTTCACAAATTCTAACCATTTATGTTTTTATTCGGAATCGGCTCTATAATTATTAAAGTCGTGAAGCATCGTGATTATACGAGAGAATTTTTATCAATTTTCAAGAATTTTATTTATTTATTTAACGGAAAAAGATAGAGGCAGTTTACCTCAAAAGACCAGAGAAAATAACAACATATTATTAAGGCTTAGATGAGTGGATATTTCAAAAAATAAAATAACCAAATTTTTAATTTTTAAAATTCATACAACTGTGTAAAACAGTCAAAAAATAATTCAATTGGGTTAGGAGTAAATGCCAATCTCAATGAACAAAATATGCCCAAACAAGCAAAAGAACCAACAAAAAAAAAGAGATGTAGAAAAATCCCGAATTAAACTTTAATTTCGTATTTTTTTTTTTTTTGCAAATTTTACCGAAGATGGCATCATTTTTGTTTTGTTTTTCAAATTCAACATTAGGATTTTAAAAAATTGTAAAAAAATATGTAAGTGTAGGTAGGAGTAAGAAATTAAATCTTATGACTTAAACTTCGCAGTCCCTGAGATGAAAATCGACCATCTTCCACAATGAGTAAGCATGTCCTTTAAGAAAATCTTAAATTTTCAGGCTATGACTTGCCTCTAGAACTCCTAGTTATTTCCGATCTCAAATCATATTTATTTATTCCTTTTTTGTATTATTTCTATTTTAATAGTTCCTCAGCGAGAGCAATAATTATTCGACTAAAACTCGTCTGAACTTGTCTTTGACATGCTTGAACTGGAAGATATACCAGGCAGGGACTTCAAACCTTAAATCCGCACACTTTTCGAAAAAATAATTCATTTTAATTGCTCCTTGAAACTATGGAACCATTTTATTTCATTTCAAGAACCAATATACTTTTCAAAACAAAAAATGTTTTATTTAGTAATATTTGAAACAACGGATAATAATTTGAAAATTTAAAGATCCTCCTGAATTAATGAAAATACTCTAAATGGACTACATGGACCGCACGCCACTGATAGATAGATTTGATATTAAAGAAAATGTTCATCAAAAGAAAAGTTTCTGATGAAATCACTTAGATAGCACATTTTAATAAGTCTCATCAGAATGGAGGACAATTTGTCATCTAGTTCTGGAGTCGTTTTCAAGTGAAGTTTTCTCTTTTACATTTTAACGGAACCCTAAAAAATGACAATTTTCGAATGAATTCTAAACTCAGCCTTCTCTGATAAAACGTGTAGCTTACAAAGTGACCAAATAAAAAACAACGGATATAATAGAAAAAGATCTCTTCTAATGTTTAGCAAAGAACAAGCAGAAACATTGGAAAGGTGTGACGTCGTTTGGCCATTCTCTCAGACACGCTAATGCTAGGGTATGATTATAAAGCTAAAAACAACGGGAAACTCGATAGCCTTGGATTTCAAATACGAGGGGGTTGAAAATGTTAACTTAAGATATTCCCTAACTACACCTCCCATTTGCTATCCTATAAATTATATATCTAATGACCACCTTTTTGTTAAATTAAATTGTCGACAAGGGAATCAATAAACTAGCAAATTTATTTTAAATGGATTCAATTTATATACACAGAGAGTCACAGCTGGTGAACTGAAATCTGATGTTGCCTGAGGGGAGCAATATGTTTATACTGCAATTTTTCGTTGCTACTCCGATGACAAAATAATGTTTTTGAATAAATAAATATATCCAAAATATGTTTGTTTTTTTACTAGGGCTGCAACTATCACCAAATTATGAATATTTCTAGATGTAACACATCAGCCGAGTTAAGTCAGGTTTTTTATCAATTTTGACACACGAAATTCAAAAGGTTCGTCATCACCGCTCTTAGGCGACGATATATGTAATGTTTTAAGTAAGCTTGTCTGCTAAGTATGAACAAACATTTTCCATGCGATATTGGCCCCATGAAAAATAATATTTATAATTAAAAAAAGACTGATGATGAAGGTCAAACCTTCGAAACTATAGACTCAAACAAATAAATAATATATGTATATATTTGTTATATATGTGTGTATGTTTATTTGAATCACGCAGAGGACATCCTCACTGTTTCTCTTTATAATTTCCTTAAGACAAATTGTTCATAAAAGAAATTGTAACTTGTATTATCAATTAATTGTGATTGTTCTAGAAAACCCTAATTCTATGTTTATTTTTTAAAAGGGTCATGGATATAATAATCCCTGACTATCCAGTAACTATTGGCATGTAAGAACGCGCAAAGATCTAAAAGACAAGACCTTACAAGTTTTAGTCCGGAGAGAAATTATCAATTAATTGTGATTGTTCTAGAAACCCCCAAATCGTTGTATCCTTGTACTAGAATGATATAACTATAGACTTGGTTAGTGTCGGAGCATATAAATTACTGAAATAATAAATATTTTAGAAAATGAAAATATGAGACACACTGTTTTATTATCTTCTTGAAGCTATGATGACGATAATTTTTACGCGTTAACTTAATTTTATTTATGTTTTTTCTATGCTAAGTTATAATATATTTTCAGAAAAAAAATTGTGTCCTCTTTAGATAGCAAAAATGTCAAACAATATATCAAAGATGTTATAATGGCTACACTAGTAAAAAGTTGAATATTTTAAAAAATAATATTAAATATTTTTATTTATGAATGATATATTTTTGATATTTTTGTGATAATAAAAGTTTCACTCACCAAGTTTCTTGTTTCAACTCCTCCCCTTGTTGTCTCCTCTCGACGAGATTTTCTGAAAAGAAGATAAAATAGAAATTAAAAATAATTGAATGGATCTTGCTATTTTATAGCATTATTAAAAAATTCAATAAGAGTTGAAGTACTTGTAATAAAAAAGAAATAAAATTTCCAATTATTTTTTCAATGTGAAATATTTTACTTGTAGAAAATAAATATCATTTTATTTGATGATGAAATTAAACTTAGGATGTGTATGAGTAAGAAATTTAATTAGATTTAATTATAAAATTATTAAACATTTTGAGTAAAAATTTTCTATTAGTACGGTTTTATCATATTTGAAATTCTACTTTGGTGGGAATTTAATTAATTACTGCCTAATTTGTTTTTGATCTAAAATAGATTTTAATTAAATACTTAATACAAACAAGACAAGAGTAGGTACCTAGCATACCAGGTGAAAATAGAAAATAAAATAAAATTTTCTATCAAAAAAATTAAGAAGAAATAAATCATAATACCAAATATGGCTTCTGTTTGGCACAACAGACTACTATACAAACTAAAAAGAGACCTACCATACCACTACTACTTAATCATAACATTCTACCTGAAAGACAGACACTTCTACGTCAAATATGGGAGTGACTTCTCTAAACTAAATCCGATTCACTCAGGCGTTCCCCAAGGTAGCGCGTTTGGCCCGCTTCTTTACCTTTTATACACAGCTGACTTACCCACTTCAAACTTGACCAACATTGTAACCTTTGCTGACGATACGGCTATCCTTTCATCTCACAAAGACCTAGAATTAGCCTCGCTCCAACTACAAAAAAGCCTTACTGATATCGAAAAGTGGCTCACTACTTGGAGAATCAACGTTAATGAGACTAAATCAGCTCATGTAACCTTCACCCTAAAAAAAGCCTCTTGTTCCAAGATCAAAATCTTCAATAAACCTATTTCTCAAACTAGCCACGCAAAGTACCTTGGGATGCACCTAGACAGAAGACTGACCTGGCAAAAGCACATCATGACGAAACGCAAACAACTGGGTCTTAAACTTCAGAAAATCATACTGGATAATTGGTAGACGCTCTCATATAACTAAAACCAACAAAATACTCATCTACAAAACAATAATAAAACCAATATGGACATATGGCATACAACTCTGGGGTTCGACAGCTGAATCCAACTTAGAAATTATTCAAAGATTCCAAAACAAAGCGCTGATGCCCCCAGAGGTGTACCAAACACGACTATACTAAAAGACATAGAAATAATTTCCGTCAAAGACGAAATAAGAGAACACAGCCACAAGTACATAAACAAACTAACTCACCACGCAAATGAGTACTCTCAAGACAAAATAAATACAATACCACCAACAAGATTAAAAAGATACAGAGCAATCAACATACCACAACGCTTCACGTGAACACGTCAAACCTTCTTGAAACCAATAAATCCCACCTTAATGATAAGTCAATGGAAATATCATTAAAATCATTGTAAATCATGTCATTTTTCATTGTGAATCATGTCATTTTTCATTAAACCTGTAAAGAAGCCTATTGCCCGCTAGGGCAGATTGCTGATGTACTCTTGGTGACTAATAAAAATATGTATATATATATATACCTTCTGTGGGAGGAGTCACGTTTCATATCTGGTGAACAGGATTGGTGCAAAAGTCGGAATACAGTTTTCGGCGAGGCGAATTATCTGAATACATAAAAGTTTAAAATTTATTCTCATGTATTCTCCATGCCTCCAATTTCTATATCTAAATTAAGGTCCTTTCGCTGTCAATGTTAAATAAAAAAATATTAGATTATAACTATAACTTAATTTTTTATAATAGTTTAAGTCTCTATCTATGCTTTGGTGAAGTTTCAATCACACTATCCGTGCAAATTGTTGAAAATAATTTTTTTTTAATGTAAACATTTTCTCAGAATCCTATGGAAAATTAAGCTCTTGACACTTTCTCTTGAATTATACTACTATTAGTTGAATAGATAAAATTAAAAACAACTAAAAATTAGCTTTTGTAAACATGCAAGTTTCTATTTTGGCAATAAAATAAATCATTGACCAACGATATTACTGAGAAATTTACTTTAAAAAATCACATAAATGATGTTTGGATGTAAACATAAATAGTACAAATACAGCTCATTTTCAAATCATACAAGAGTTACCATCAGCTGATTTGAATAAAACAAACTAACTTTTGTATTTAATTATTTTTTTATAATTGTTTTTATTTCAAACATTTACTACTTTCATACTATTTATTTTTTAATTCTATTATTTTTCATTTGTATTTTAACATATTTTATTAAATATAAGATACTACACTTTTTTTGACTCAACTGGATTGAATTCTTAATTATTTTTATAAATTAAACATAAGGGACATCAACATTTTTGAATGCAATTTTTTTTTATGGGATATTTAAAGATAGAAAGCCCAAAATCTATTTATTACTTTGTCTCGGAAATATAAACATTTTAATACCAGAATGAATATTCTCTGACCTTACAGTTTTGAATTGCGCGAGTATCAAAATTCAGATACACAGTGAAATAAAAAGTTTGATGGAAAATTATTTCTCCCCGTCCCAGGCAATTCATAAAACAAATAATCAAAAAATTATAAATTTCTGTGTGAATACAATACTCCGACAACCTGGCAAGCATAGACAGATCTCCGGACTGGACGGCTTAAATATTAGTTAGGACGCCTACTTGTTATGCAACCAATGTGCTAAGAACGATATTTCATTTAAGCTACCATATATCGGCCATTTATTTTGGGGTGTGTAGGTTACCAGTTAATTTTTAAATTCTTCAAATTAAAATTTTAGTTTGAAGTTTATAATAAAATATTTTTGTTGCAGTAAAAACCCGTTTTTAGTAAGATCGGGTTCTTACTAGTTAAAACGCTTTCGTTGAATACCTTTGTGGCAACTAGAATTTACTGATGTTGGTTGAGTTTGATTTAAAGGTCTAGAATCTTCATTTTTGACCTTTAGCCTCATTTTGAGTGTTTATTTTCAAAAGTTTTAAACGAATTAGAAGCAAAGTTGTAGAGGATTAAATTTGATAAAGCTTTTTTAATTCTGGACATCTTTTTGTATTTTCAACTTTTGTTATAAATTTAATTAAGAATAATCTATTGCCAAATGAAAATTTACCATTGGAATATACTAGAAAATAAAAAATAAATAAACGGGCTATACACAGTAGCTATATATATGGTAAGCACAATACACGACTTTCAATCACATTTTTTATATCATTCTTTGAAACTTTTCCTTTATAGTTGGTTCGCAAAACTATCCCATTTCTTTGGGTTTAAAATGAACAGTTTTATTTTCAGTGCTTTAGTTAAAGTATATAAAAAACTTCTTATATAATTCTCGAAAGTACTAAATACTATAGATTTTATCATTTTTGTAAATAATTTCTTTTAATAGATTTACAATGATTACTCCTAATTAGATTGAATTGCGTTTTATTTATTTAAATTAAAATTATTAAAATATTTATTCACAAAATATAGGTCCATTAGTTATCAATACTTTATTTTTTAAAAAGAATAATGTATTTCAAATGAATGTTTCGAAGGAATGGACATTATCTACTCTTCCTTTTAATTTGAATGCATTTGATTCAAGTGACCCGATTAAAAAAAATTAATTTATATCTAGAAAGTAAGATTCGAATTGAATGGAAAGTCCCTTCTAGAATAATTCCACATGCACAATATTTTATTTTTTATGCCGATAAACTTTATCTTGTCAAATACTTGGAAATTATGCATTCAAATAGAAATATAATTATTACTTAAATTCTATTTATTAAATCAAATAACACTCAGGTCTTTTTATACCGTCTTATATGAAATAATTTCTACAGAATTTTAAATAAACGACTTAATCTAATTGCAAAAAGCTTTACATATGAGTGAAACGTTGAACCTGATAGTTAAAAAATATTTTATAAAATCAACAGAAAAAATAAATATATTTATTTAGATAGATGAATAAAATAATAGTTATTTTTCATTTTATTTATTAATTTCTATTAAAAAAAAGAAACAATTTGTATAATATAAATTATATCTAAGCAAGTGTGAGGGAAATCATAATCAGTGGGTCCCCAGGAGTCTAAAAATGCAAAAACTAACCCCCCTTCCCTACATGATTATAAATAATTTTATTAATTATAAGTGAGGGGGCCAGGTTGTATGGTAAATTCAAGTGGATGGCCACATCAGAACACGTCAGCTTATTTTGAAATAAAAAAATATCAGTAAAATAATATAGTGAATTTAAAGTAATATTTGAGTATGAATTAGATATATTTATTACCTTAACAGTCAATGTCTGGTGTTTAGACCTGGGATACTGACTCCACAGCAAGACATTGAAACTCGCTAACAATAAAATAAATACTCGTGATTCGATTCGAGAAGGAAACTTTAAGAAATTGTCGGGTAAATGGATAAAAGGTTAAAAAGATAAAGGATTTGATTTTCTAGAAAATAAGAAAATCAAATACTTAATCTAAAAGTTAATTTTATTAGAACGAGCACATACCTGAAAAAGAGAAAAATATTAGTAAAATAATATAGTGAATTTAAAGTAATATTAGAGTATTAAATAGATATATTACCTTAACGGCAAACGTCTCGTGTTTAGACCTGGAATGCTGATTCCAGAGTAACACATTCACAACCGCGCACAATAAAATATATACTCGCGATTCGATTCTAGAAGAAAACATTAAGGAATTGACGGGGAAATGTATAAAAGGTTAAAAAGATAAAGGATTTGATTTTCCGGAAAATTAGAAAATCAAATATTTAATCTAAATATTAATTTTAGTAAAACGAGCACCTACCTGAAAAAAAGAGAAAAATATTAGTAAAATAATATATAGTGAATTTAAAGTAATATTAGAGTATTAAATAGATATATTACCTTAACAGCCAACGTCTCATATTTAGACCTACATTGCTGATTCCAGAGTAATACAATGACACCCACGCACAATAAAATATATACTCGCGATTCGATTCGAGAGGAAACACTAAGGAATTTACGGGAAATGGAATTTCTAGGATTTGATTTTCCAGAAAATAAGAAAATCAAATACTTAACTTAAATTTTAGTTTTAGAAGAATGAGTACCTACCTGAAAAAGAGAAAAAATATTAGTAAAATAATATAGTGAATTTAAAGTATTTTTCTATATAAATATTCGTAATAAAATTATATTTATTATATTATTTATTTTATTTTATACTTTATAGTTTTTTTTTTTTTGAAAAACTTGAATAGAGTAATAGAAAAATTTATAATATTTTTTACTTATTTAATTATAAGAATAGAGTATTATAAAGATATCTTACCTTAACAGCCAACGTCTTGTGCATGGACCTGGAATACTCTGAACCTACAGGAACCCACTTACACTCGCACTCAAGTAAAAATATATTCGCGAAACATTTCGATTTCGAAGGAATAAGGATTTGTGAAAACAGGGATTGAAGTTGGTTAGGATTACGGACAGGACATAATTCCCTTGAAAAAAGAATCATGAGCTCAAATTTGGAAAGAGACCAGGCGCTGAAGCTGGTCTGTACATCTTTATCTATAAGAACAATGAAGTACACACCTACCCTTTACCCAGGTATTAAAAATAATATAAGTGATGAAGGGTTGTTTATTAGTGAGGGGTGGAGTCAGCTGAGAGGATGGGTGAAGGTCCAGAAGCCATATTGTAATATTCCCAGTTGATGTTTCACCCGCCATTGACTTAGATACACTGACCACAATCCATGGTTCTCTCCCCCTTATATAGCCTTCACAGTACCCCTACCACTGTCCCTATCTAACCTCCCCTCTCTACTCTCCCTATCTACTCTCCCCCTTATATACCCCTTGAGAGTAATTAGTCCAAGCTATTTTTAGCTTATCTTCCGAGATAATCTTAATCGGCTTAAAATAGTACGTCATACTACTTATTTTCATTTTAATTATTTAAACGTATTTAAAGCATATGGTGACAATTATGAAAACAGTATTAACTTTAAATTCCTTCCTATAGAAATTCAAGAGAGGTGGTCTACTACTTGATCTGAGAAGTTATGGATTATTTTTATTATGTCAGAAGAGTTGATTACAAAACCTCATGTTATTTAGGTTGGAATTAATCGCTTGCATAGATCCTCAAAGGTGCCTCTTGTTTAAAATTTTGATAAGTTCTAAATCACATTTCGAGTTCTGAGGTTTACTGGGGTCCATTTGATGGCCATTTTCTTTTTTAAATTGTAAATAATTTTAATTGCCATACTTCTTTTGGATTTTTGGAATGTAACCTTGTAAAAACTTGTACTTATTTTTTTCTGGCTTAATAAACATCCTTTTAAAACTACTATAGATCTATTTTCGTCTGTGGTAATTTCGGATTCTAATTGAATCGTATAAAGTTAAGAATTTAAGTGGGATAATAAATTTAATCAAATGTTTTTTTTTCTTTTTCTTTTCATGAATGGCTTCAGCAAAATGCGGATCGACTACTAAGGCTGATCGAGAATGTATATCGGTGGCTTCCGTTGGCCACCCTCATTAACAAAAGAGCTTTAGTCGTTCATGGAGGAATCTCCGATGCTACGGATCTCAACTGGCTCAGAAACCTCGATAGACACAAGGTCAGCATTCTTTTTTATTTTCTATAAATTAAAGAATATTCAAAAATGTGTAGGTACTTTTATTTATAACCACCCCTTTTTTATAATGAGATTATTAAATTATTAAAGTTCATAGTGGCTGAGTTTGATTTCATAAGAAAAAACAATGAGAGTGTCCTCTGTTTGATCTGAAATGTTATTGAAAATTTTGCAGAAGAGCTATCACCCCCCTCCCTCTACACCTAAGTCCCAAAAACCAACCATATTTTTAGAAATGAATCCCCATTACTTACATAACTAACTAATAAATTTTAGTAAAAAATTTAACATCTTCATCGTAATTTCTGTGAAGAGTAATATGCAATTTAAACATAATTTTTACTCAGAGCCAATTTAAGTTTCGAAATTCGAAAAAATTTTCAGAGCTCTTGAGCATTAGAATAACATTGCTTGAATCATTTTTTTTTTTTGCTTTTCGGCCCTTCTAGCCATAAGCCAATTTACGATACTATTTATTATATTTTTATAAATTTGTCTCTACCTCAGGGTCAGAATTTAGCCGGATGCCTCGAGTCGGATTCAAACCCGGGTCCTCTTGGTTAGCAGGCTTACACGCTACCACCTAGCCTAACCCGGCCCCGAAATTTGAATCAAATTAAAAAGTTTATTTGTTGTGTGACCAGTATACTCTTATAATAAAACGAACACACCTACATCCAATCGAGTATTTCAAACCACGAGAAATCTAATTAAAAAAACTGAGAATAAAGAAAAATCTTCAAAACTATATTCTCTAACAAATATATTTTCATTATAAATTGTACAATGTACATGCTTATTTGTATCAAGAAGAGGACAACCTCATTGACTTTTCCTTATAAAAAGTTGTTATTGCTGATAATAAAGTTTGATTTTATATAAAAAAAAAATAATGAGGGTGTCCTACAAGTGATCTTAAATTATTATAGATAGTTTCGATTATCTATATGGTCATTGTATCTTAAAACATATAATTGAAATACTTTTTGATATATTGTATTGCAATTGCCAATACTTAATGAATTTCATATCTTTTCTCTAATCAATGGTGATTTATTTAATTGGAATTTTGTTCCCCGATCATTAAAAAATCAACTTGCCCGTCCTGGCTATAAAGGTTACGTTATTAATTGATTCGCTAAAGTTCCTGTTTATCCGCAACCTGCAGTATAGGGATTAATTCACTTTCACTTGTGCTCCCCCTTTTACTTTCACTTATCCCAAGTAAATGTAATTATTTTGAAGACTTTAAAAATTTTAATTTTAATTCAATAAGTACTTACTCAGTTTAATTTAAAAGTCAAATGCCGATATTAGTAGCTTTAAGGAAATTACTATAGAAATTCAAGACAGATGATCTACTTCCAGATCCGAGATGTTATGGATTATTTTTTGTCAGAAGGGTTGTTTCACCCCTTAGGGAATCGAACCGCAATGCGAAAGGATTGCATTCCGGGCACTTGGCTTGACCTCCGAGGTGAACCATATCCGACATATAGTATAGAGCAAGCGAAAAAAAATTTTATTCAAAGAATTGATCTTCAACATTACATAAAACCTAGGGTTTCCTTTTTTCAGCAGGCACACTAAAAGACTAGCTTGTTTTATCAATATTTTTTCTTTTTAGAATGAACACACTGATTCTTGAATCTTTTTTGTATCTTATGTATTTTAAAAGATTAGATAGTCCAAGATGTTTTATTAATAGCGATTTATTTCGCGTAACTTGGCTAAAAATTCTTTCATAAAATTGAGAGCCTCGAGATCTGTACAAATACTAGTAATTAATTTTTTAAAATAGGTGAAAGTTTACGCCATTGCCTTGTGAAGGCACACAGGTAAACTGAAATATGTTTTGTAATCATGCATTAAAAAATTGTTTTTTGCTTCAGTTTTTCGAAAAATATAAAAAATGGCTAAAACAATTTTAATAAAAAAATTTATTGAAATTGGGTGGTTTTGGTCTGTAAGAATTAATTATATAATAAACATGAAAAAAATTTCAAGAGATAGTAATAATTTTGACAAATTGTCTGTGAGTTAGCAAATAGTGCGTTTGCTCTAGTTCAAAAACCAACGGGAGTATATAAGCCGAGGGGTGAACCGCGACCCAATATGCTGTACACCTACTTCCACTTGTACTTCCAAATATTTCCAAGTACTTCCAAATATTTCCAAGTAATTCCAAATATTTTCAAGTAATTCCAAATATTTCCAAGTAATTCCAAATATTTCCAAGCACTTCCAAATATTTCCAAGTACTTCCAAAATACTTCCAAAAAGGTGTACACCTTCTTCCAATCGCGGATCACCCCTCGATATAAACGAAATAGCATATTTAATTTTGAGAGCTGATTAAATTTGGGCTCTTAAAAAATTAAATATGAAATTTTGTTTTGATACTTCTTATATCGCTATTGATCCTTTGATCGATTTATGGCCAATTTTGCATATTTACCCTTTTAAACAATACGGATTTTTTTTATTCAAAATCGGGCGAGACTAAAAAAATCTCCAAAACAATATAAAATAATTCACTTTATATTTTATTTTATTTTAATATGTGGGGAAGTGGGTGTAAGTCATGTGGATCGCCACACTTTAAAATTTTTAAGTGAAAAATGTTCTGAATGTTGATAAATTATTTTTGTGTCACGTAACAAAAAAAATACAGATTAGGGAGCCATTTTAACTAACCTTCTGAGCCATTAATAATTTATAGATTCAGTGTTAAATTATTCAATTCAAGAGCAGTCAGAATGATCAAATTATTGATTACTAGGAAGTGAACCAGAGTAATTCTACTAGGACTAAATGCCACTGCGGAGGCGTAACACCTTTATTGTTTCATCCTCTCATGTTTACTAAATGTGCTTCGAATTTTTATAATCTCTATTTTTAATATCAAAAGGATTACTGTAATCCAGCGCAGCTTCATAATTAAAAATTCACAAACAGTTAATAATAAATGACCACAAACGAACCATATTCAGCATCAAAGTACCTAGCAGAATTAATTTAAAATTATAATATTATTATGGTTAAACTAAAATAAAAGTACCATACTTGATAGAAAAGTGTGGCTACTTTGATGTAGGAAATAATATTTTAAAATTATTTGAATATGTATATTGTATATGGTATTTAAATTAAATTATAATTTTGCCGAGAGAGGCCAACCAAGTTATATGAATTATTTAATAGTTCAGTCAACGAATGGGTTATAGAAAACATTTTAGAGGAGATAATTTTTTTCTTATGGAATGTGTTTGGGCTAGTTAGGACGTAAAAATACTAAAAGTCCCCAGTCCTAACTACCGGGCTTTGGGATGAAAGGAGAGCGAAAATGTTTTTTGGTTTTTTTGCTTATATCTCAAAAACTGTGGGTCGAAGGAAAAACTTACTCTTAGCAAAATAAAAGCTTATAATATTTACTACAAGAATATTTCTATTTAATTTTTCTCTATTCCTTATGGTTTTTGAGATATTCGCAAGCGAATATCGTTTATGTATGAAAAAAATAAAATTTGCTATATTTTTCGTCAAATTTTTGTCTCTATCACTTCAGCCTTTCGTTTTACTGTAAAAGTCCTCAGAAAAGAACTTGTACCGCATTCAATTTCCTTTAATATGATATACACATTTATGATTTTATTTTCAAATCGTCTCGAGTTATAGCAATTTAAAAATTTCAGGTCGATTTATACATTTTGTTAGAAAACCCCGCAATATACTATATATAGTGGGGTTTCAGCTTAAATTAATTGCTTGAAAATATTTTTTTTTTAGAATCGTTTGGTATGGTGGGTATGCCAAATCTAAGTTTGCGACATCGAAAGTGTGGGGGACAACTTTTGGTGGCCGAAATCCTCGAAATTTTTGGATTTTAACCCAAAAACTTGCACTTTTTTCGATTTTTTCCCATTTCGACCATGATGGAACACGTTTTTGATAAAGATCATTCTATACATTTGTAAACTAGATAGAATTTGCTACAATTTAAACTAAGTTGCATATTAATTGGATAATGGCAATCCATGCCGCAATTAGGTTGAAGTTTTAAAAAACTGCAATTTTTTGCAAAAAATCTCAGTTTTCCTTTGATAAAATAGAAAAGCACTGATCTTAAAAACTTGATTTCTATCTCATTCTCTAGGAAATTTTATTGACTTGAACTTTTACTTGGACCACTTTTTTGATAAAAATCTTAGATTTATAAATATCGAGAATTTTCCTGACAGGAAATGATCCATATAATACTCCTATAATATAAATAGCTTTGAGAATAATTGAATTGAAATGAGTAAATGCAAAATTTAAAATAAATAAACGGAACGAGATTGAAAAAAGTTTTCCATCAAATGGTGGATTTATCATCTAATATTGTTCATCTTATATAAAAATTAAGGCAAATTTGTTTATCACATTAAATTAAATTAAATTTTTAAAAGTTAAAAAACAAAAGTGTTTCGCAATGAGGGTGTCTGGATTATAAATAAATTTCCCTGGTTGGTCAAATTTTGGAGCAAAATTTTAAATTAAGTGGATATTGATGACACATTCCAAAATTCAAAAAAAGAGATAATTTAAACTATATTTTTCTATACAAAAACCTAGGTTTCGGTGGCATATTCCCTCCTTCTTCAAAACCCTGAATGGCTCATCAATACACTTATCAGCCCCTCTCCAAAAACTACTTCAATCTTATTTTAAATTAATATTATTCACCTGATTTTTAAATTTGTACTTTTTTAAAAGTAGCTAATAAATTTTTAAGTTTAGTAAAAATTAAATGAAACATTTTTAATTAGTACATTTTTAAAATGAATATTAGGGTTATTTTATTTAATTCTTATAATGCTTAAAAGCAATAAATACCAGGGTATAACATAAAAAATCCTTCTTTGCATTTAATTTTCAAATTTGCGGATTAAAATTAATAAAAAATGTCGAACTTTCCTTGTTTCTTTCATCTGATATGTACTATATATCCCAAAGTCTTTTTCAGTAATTTTAATTCTCGCTAATAAAGGAAAAATTATAGTGAATACAGGCTTAAATTTTTAAAATGGCGGCCCTGTCAATCTTTAATTCTTTATTTATCAATAATTGTTACTTTTTTAAATTATCTTGAATTTAATAAAATTTTAATAATTTATTTATAAACAAATGACACCTTATTTTTACAAGTTGGTTAATTATTAACCGAGTTATGGTGGATTTAGTTATGGCTAGTTATTCTTAAGTAAATGAAAAAAAAGATGATGCTGGATTCCATTCACTGATAGTTTGAATTTTCATAATTAATTTGTCAAGCAAGTTGAACAAATCGATGTAAGATGACAGCATTGGAAAATGAATAAAGTTTAAATTAAAATATTCAAAATTTGATGATGTCCGATTTCATCTCATCCAATTAACTATGACTAACCTATAATAATGAAAATAAAAAAAACATCATAACTCGATTAATTGTAAACCGATTTTCAAAATGAAGGTGTTATTTTATTCAAAATAAAATGCTTAATATTTTATTAAATAATAGATAATTTGATAAAACTAACTATTGAGATATAAAGGATTCAGACTTTTTCTTGCATTGGTATCATTATAAAATTTAAAAAATTGTAAAAAATTATTCTAACAATTTCTACAATTTAGTATAAATGAACATTCCTGAGTTTGAAAAAATTGATTTTTTTTGAAAATAGTCAAACAAATTGTATCTTTACTATAATCTAACTTGTGGATTTTTGATAAATATTTTTCCGTTTTCTGTTATATATTTAATTTTACAAAAAATATGAAATACCCCGATTTAATCTTTATGAAATCTAGTGACCTTATAATACATTCCCTTCCTTTTACTTATTAAGTGAAATATTATTCTATTCTATTCTATTTCACCCAAAAAATTCTAAATAGAATTTAAATTACATTATTTATTCATTTTTTTCAGTGAATTTTCAAATGATATTTCTTTTTCCAGTATGTTTCCCTATTGAGGCCGCCTATTTCAACCAACGATACACCAATCGCCCACTCAGAAGCGATTGACAAAATGGAATGGAAACAGGTAACCATCTCAAAATCGAGTTTGTCCCCCACTTAAGTTAAGAAATATATTTATAAAAATTGAAAAAAAATCAAATAGTATATTTTTGTAAAATAAAAAAATGTCTCAAGGGCCATTCATGTCTTTTAATATAAGAGGGCGATAGAATTTGTTTTTTCTTTAATAACTATTGAACAATTAATTGATGTGATCAAATTAATAATTAACTTTTCGCCTTATAGAATATATAAGTTTACTTCAAACTATCCATTTTTTGACAATTGGAGATTGCTATATTTTTTAAACTTCAGGAAGGCAAATTTTTCATGGTTAAAATTTTCTTGGAAAAATTAGTGATCCATGTAATATGCTGATAGAATATAATAAATAACATATAAGTGTAACTTGATTTCAGGTATTTGATGTCTTGTGGAGTGATCCCCAATCGAGCAATGGATGTCACCCGAATGCTCTTCGGGGTGCGGGAACTTACTTCGGACCAGATGTTACCGAAAAATTCCTCACCAAACAACATTTGGATATGTTAATACGATCTCACGAATGCAAACCGATGGGCTATGAACTCACCCATAATAACCAGGTTCATTTTCATTCATTGATTACTTTTGTTTTAATTTTTCGATTAACAAGCCTTTGGAAAATTTACACAGATGATTGGAAAGATTAAAAGTTATTTGAAAAAAAGTTTTCTCATTGAATAGAAATTAATTGAAATATGATACTTATAGATAACTTTTTAATATATTTAGTGCTAATAAAAAAGACCCTCTTCAGTTAAAATCAAAGAATCAAAGTAGTGCTTATACCTGTACTATAATATCCAAAAAATGCGTTTTGAATGGATATATTAGAGTTTACCCAATAAGCTTTATTTTTATGATATTATTGCAAGAAGGTGCAATTTATTCTATAGTTCACGAATGAACCTTAGATCGTGAAAAGAGTTGAAGAAATTTCAGGGTTGGGTCCTATTTAAATATGTAGATGTAATCACCAGCCAAAAATTTGATTTTTTTAATTTTTAGGGAGCAATGATAATATTTGTTTGTGTGTATTTTGACTAAAAACAATGAAAATGATAAAATTCGTCTAAATCCCTAAACTTGCAGCAAGACTGTTTGAAATTTTTAGCCGGCTTAGTTTGTGTATTATTTAAGAACAAGTCATCTTAAAATGTGAATCTTGGATAATGAAATTTGAAAATAGATTAATTAAATTTATATAGTTTATTTTGTTCATAACGCAAAGTGATTTGATATAAAATATTTTTTGTACTGACTTAAATTCCAAGTTTTTCTTCTCGAAAATCTTTATGATAGTCTGTATGTATTAATAGAAATCTTGCATATATTATAGATTTTGTCTTTTATGCCTGGTTATATTCTTTCACAGGTTATCACCATTTTTTCAGCATCAAATTACTATGAGACTGGCTCAAATAAAGGAGCATATCTGAAATTAGTTGGGCCGGAGCTTCAGACCCATTTCGTACAATTTTCTGCTGCGGCAGCCACCCGTGGGGGTGGAAAAGCGCTCACCTTCCGACAGACCATAGGCCTGGTGGAGGCAAGTGCATTGCGGGAGCTCGTCGAACAAATCAAAACACACAAAGCAGCACTGGAAAAAGTATTTAGAAAAATTGACCCGGAAAATACAGGTAAATATAAAATTGATTATTTTCTCTAATGTAGTGATTCCTAAAGTCTGGATTGTGGTTCTCTGAGGGGTCTTGTTAAAAAGCTGGGACTGAGGGTCTTGAGATAAAAGCCAAAAATAAAACATAAGCACTTTAATAAGACATTTACTTTAGTCTTTCGCAAAGTAAATAAAAATATACCAAAAAATGATAATGTTTTAAATAATTACTGAATATTTACTTTATACATATACAATTTAGAAATTTTACATTTGGATTTTATACAGACATTTAATCACAATTTTTGTGAAGATGTTTTTTTTTGCAAACTAATTGATAAATAAATAAAAATTCGGCAATTCTACTGTTACTGACGATGGATTCTTATACTATCTACTATCCAAAATAAGAGGAAAATGAAGAATACCAGTTTTCGAGATATCGAGTTTAAAAATTACAATTTTTTTATTTATTTATTTTTTTGATTTTTCAATTGTTTTTTATATAAACCGTATAATCACGGGTTCCATGTGGCACCGCTATCTGACGACAGATTCTTTTAGAACTAGTCAAAATAAGTTGTGAGATGAGGGGTCACTAACAAACTTGGAAACTGCTCTCTTTTTAGTACTTTACTGGCACACACACACAAATTCACCATTTCAAAAAATAAACAAACTACAAATTGGTGCTTCTTGAAAAATACATTTTGATAAAATAATTAATTTCTTTAAAAATTTAATTTTTCGATGTTCACTATATTATCTTTTATTGTAGATGGGAACACTTTGAATTCCCTCTATTTTTTTATCAAAATTGTTTTAGTCGTTTTTGAGTTATTTTTAAAATACAAAACTATACTTCCTAATACCCAGTATGGTAAAGTAAAAAAAATATTTCTTTATCATAGAGTGAGATGTATCCCTTTAAAAATGTGTCTTTAAGAATTATTTCATTTTTTTTTTTTAATTTATTTCGATTAAAAATGGCAGTGTGAAAAAGCTCAAAAGTGGCCATTTTAGGTGAAAAAATCCACAAATTCACTCATTCTCTCAACGACAAACAAATAAGGACAAATTTGGATCCACAAGTATTTTGGAAGTAATAAAGGTGCGAACCGGTCTGATTTCACTCGGCCGGAAAATTAGTTTATCTACTACATCTATATCCGCGATTCTTTTACGGATGACTCCGCATATCGCATCCCGCTTTCCACCTCTCTCTATCATTCTAATCTCCCTCGTGTAGTCCCCGGGCATTCATCGCACTCAGCACGTCCTGATGGGTCCTGATGGTTCAGGTTATGGGGGTCGTCAGCGTTTTCTCTTCTCCACAGGAACCCATTGCCACACTCATCAGGTGACCGTACCACCGCAATCGCTTGGTTTCAATTTTGTTTATGATTCTTTCTTGTATTTCCATCATTCCCCTTATTGTGTCGTTTCTTACATGGTCGAGCCTCGATATTAAGCAGCTCCGTCGCCAGAAATTCATTTCCACCGCAAGTAGTCTTTGAGATTCCCCCTTTTTAATCTCCCACGTCTCGGTACCATAGGTTGTTATACTCTTCACGATTGTGTAGTATATAGTTTTTTTGTGTTCCGAGTTAATTCCTCATTCCAGGGTACTGAATTAATTTGTCTTATAGCTCTTTTCCCCTGTCCTATTTTATTATTAATTTCTTCCAATCTCTACTACATATTTTGAAAATTTTATATTATATTATATTATTATTTTATAATTATACTATTCTGGAGAAACCTTAAAATATTTTTTTAATTCAATGGTAAAATAACCATTCTAAGCTATTGATAAAGGTATACCTATTTTTATTTTAGAAAGGTTTCAGGAGCGAATTGCTTTCTTTTGTTATTATATTCTCTTGAAAACTAATAATTAATACGAAATAGGGTCTTGAATTTTACACTTGTATAAAACATTTTATTAGGGGAGTCGGCTACCGCTTTTGATGCAGAATGTTGGTTGTTGGAGCGGGAGACCCAAGTTTAGGCCTTGCTCGTGGCAGAATAAAAATTTGAAAACCCAGCTCCCTCACTACCACTACTAACCCAGGATAAAAGAATCATACAACAGGCTAAATGGACAATGTATCCGAAGCCATCAAAAAAAATAATAATAATAATAAAACCTTACATTTCATCGATGCATCTGATTTATCAAATGTGAATAAAAAAAAATCCAAATTGACCACATTCAAAAGTTGTTATGAAATAACTTTTTCATAATTAAAACTACAGTAAATTCTCCATCCAGTTCATATAATTTTATTACATTTGTTCAAAAAAAAATTGTTTTTTTTTTCAAATATCACTGGCTTAAAACACCTTTTATGGAAAGCTCAAAAATTTGCCCAATTTAAAAAAATGTATACATATCTTAAGTATATTTGGATAGATTTAAAGTTATTTTAAATGTGATTCTTTTGCAATATTTTTTTTCACTTTTATCGTTTCCACTAAGTGCTCCGTTAATAAAATCTTTGTGGATATTGCTTTAAAGTGGTCCGTGGATTTAAATATCCCTTTAAAGTGAGAGAGATTTATCTATATTTCGTTGGGTTGTTCAATTTATTATTATCCTTTTTTCGATAAAACATCAACAAAATATATTATTTATCACTTTTTTTCAGGTTTGATATCAGTGGCTGATTGGTGTCGGGAAATGGAATTGGCAACTGGACTATCTCTTCCCTGGCGTCTGTTACGAAGTAAACTAGCGTCTCTCGATGAGGCGACAGGCAAAGTGAAATATAGAGAAACTTTTGAGGCGAATTGCACTTCCGGAACACAAGATCGAAGATTGGTAAGCAGGATTTTATTTATTTATTTTTTATATTTCTAAGTAAAACTAAATTAATTTTGTTAAGGGAGAATGGTGTGGGTTTTTGGTGTGACATTTTAAATAAAGTAAATAAAATTTTGAAAACTTTTAGCAACTTTTAAAATTTAAAATATCTAATATTTTAAATTTTAAAAAGTTTCTAAAATTTTTCAAAATTTACTTTACCTACTTTTAAACTGAATTAGCTTAGAGATTTGGAAGATCAAATAAATTTTTTTTTCAAAAAATTAAAAAATAAATATAGTTTTAATTTGTAAATTATATGTATTTTTTTTAGGGTTCCATACAAATGTAAAATGGAACCCTATTAGTGTCGCTATAAAGTCTGTTCGTCCGTCTATCTTTCAGACCGTTGTAGCCCATAACTAATGTGACCACCGAGTAGTGATTCGCAATTGAAAGTAGGTGTTCACTGCTTTGGAAGTATTTTGGAAGTACTTGGAAATATTTGGAAGTACTTGGAAATATTTGGAAGTACTTGGGAATATTTGGAAGTACTTGGAAATATTTGGAAGTACTTGGAAATATTTGGAATTACTTGGAAATATTTGAAAGTACTTGGAAATATTTGAAAGAACTTGGAAATATTTGGAAGTACTTGGAAATATTTGGAAGTACAAGTGGAAGTAGGTGTACAGAATTTAGGTCGCGGTTAACCCCTCGGTGACCACTGACCATACGTCCCCCTTTGGGCGGGACAGCCCCACTGTCCCCATCGAGAGCAAAAATGTCCCGTTTTTGCAAACAGACAAGATAACAATCTCAATTGTATTTTAGAAAACTTTTTAAAATTTAAAATATAAAATACTAGTGTTTTATTTCTACCAGGCAGTAACTCACCTATGAAAAGGGTTTTCTCTTTATTGAATAAAATATTAGAAAACACAGTTATGTGTCGCAGTTTTAAAAGACATTTTAATTACAAAAACAAACATTAACAATGTAATGTAATGAGCTCTATTTCTGCTTAAAAACTAGACCAGATATTTCGAAAATAATTTGCTCCCCGACAAATACAAAACACATCCGCCTGCAACTACAATTTAAGATCTCAGTTTAATTCAAAGCAGAAGATAAGATAATAAGATTGTTCTTGTATTTGAATAAGTATTAAAATAAGTTTCATCTTTTTATTTAATAAATATTATTAGTTAATTTATCTATTTTAGTATGTATTTATTTATACATATCTAATCCTAACTAGCCTAATCCTAGCTCCTAACTATATTATAAAAGTGAAAGTAACTCTGTCTGTCTATTACGTTTTCACGCCTAAGCCGTTGAACCGATTTTGATGAAATAGGCTACTTTTAAAATAAAACTGAAGGGAGTGAAATAGGGGGTGAAAGTTTGTATGGGAAACCAATTATTTCTCAAGTTAAGGATATAAAAATTCATCAACCCATAAACTAAAGAAGGTATACACTTGGAATTTACAAGTTATTGTCCCCGAAATCTAAAACTGTATTAAAATTTTAATCAGCTGATTAATTTGAAGGGAGTTGAAAATGAAAAAAATTTTATGATAGGATGTTAGGTAGTCCTGTAAAGATTTCATTAAGTAGAAATAGATAAATCAATAATCTTCCCACCTAAAGAATATTTTGCGCGAAATACACTATTTTAACCATTCAACACACCTTGGTGATTCAAATAGATTATAACATAACAAACGCATTTGCTCACTCGTTTATCTAAGACTTGTAAAGATTGGAACTCTCTTCATATATCCGGAGACATATAACCTTCAGTCTTTCAAGACTTGAATTCACAGTTCCCATCAAATCAGACCCAATTCCTGAAATTTCTTCTCCTTTCTTTCACAATGCAAAGCTTCCCTCGGCCTACTGGGCGTTTGCACCTTTTTGGTATAACATTTTCTTAGATCAACTATACGAGTTACAATTATCACCATTATTATCATTATTATAATTATATGCAATTATTATCATTATACGAGCTTTTCGTGAGTGCCTTCGGCACGCCCTCAAAGCTCAGCCCTCCGGGCTGGTGGCCTGGCGGGCGGCGTCTCGGTCCAAAAATTGTATTCCTCTTAAAAATCCACACTCCAAATGTATACCTGTAAACTCCCGAAAATACATAGTACTTAAAAGTTTCGCCTCATTTTCGTCCTGACACAGCTACAGAAATGAGACTCTAGATATGAACCTAGAAGTATTTTTTTTTCTATATTCTACAGCATTATGATATTTTTCGTGTGGAAATAGATTTATTTAAATAAGTGGGATCGTATGGGGAGGAGTATTATATTATATCATTTTTTAAAATTTGGGATCGATAATCGATATAAGGCTTCAAATATTTAAAAGAGATCAGGTGTTGTTTGTATGACGGCTGCTCCAGTATTGCCATGAGAAACTCGGGCATGCGTGTCTTAAGTCGTTCAATTTTGTAAAAATCAAAAAATAAGAATAACAAAATTTAGTTTTTTAAAAAATTATAAAAAAGTTGCCAAATTATTAAAAAATAAACAAATAATATATAAAATATAAATCAAATAAGATGTGATTAATTTCTTCTTCTGTGAGAAAAGCGAATTGAATATTTAATTTTTGAGAGGTGAAGGGGGAGGGAATAATTATCATTAAATTTTCTAAATTTAAAATCAATTGGAGTTATTCATTTCAAAATTCGAGTTCAAATTACAATTATATTTCAAATTTGCCTCGTTAATAAAAATCGATTTGAGTCCTTCAGTTTAAAATCCGAACTGACAATTATATTTCAAATTTGCCTCGTTAATATATTTAATGTTTCTTAATTTAAAATCAATTGGTGTTTTTCATTTTCATTCGAGTTCAAATGAATACAATATTATCTCGATACAAAGTCGAAATCAAAAATATATAGTTTTAGTAACAGAAATCAAGACATCTCTATAAATATTTGCATGGTGTAGTAGCTAGCGGTGATGCCCAGGCGGGTTTTTTCTCAAAGCCTTTTCCCGTGCAAAAATTTAATTATACAAATGTAAATAAAAATTACAAAAAAAAAAATTATTGTAAAATTAAAATTAAAAAAAAGCTATATTATGTAAAAAAAATCTACTGGGATCCATTTAAAATGGCCCTTTTCTTTTTTCATTGTATTAAATTTAAGATACTATACTTCTTTTTGATTGTTAGAAGTAACTTTGTAATAATATTGTATATATTTTTTTTCTGGCTAATAAAACATCCTCTTAAAACTAAAAAAAGCGGTGATGCCCTTGGTTCAAGAGTTCGTCGGTTCGATTCTTGGGAAGAGGGTTTTTTTTAAAGAAAATTCTTTGAGGGTTGCTGCAAATTAATCTGGGCTATTATATATATAATGAGGCACTTAGAGCTAAAGTGGATCAAGTCCGAAATTATAAAAATTGCTTTGTTTCGGATTAATACTTGTTAATGGTGTATATTTTTAGAAACATAGTGAACTAAGTCACTCTTATTGCTTTTTTTTAACAAATGACAGTAGTCTTTGGACCTGAAAAACTCTCATACAATGTCCGCGGTAAACTGGATCAAGTCCAAAATCTCGATATAGTAGCACATATCAAATCTTTTCCAGTGTATCAGAGCCACTACAGTAGAAAAATTAAATCTGGAAAGGAAGTATCCTCACCCGGATTGAAATATTGCTTTTTATATTAACTTATTATAGAGCTGTTAAAAAGTAATAAAATGTTTCCATTTTCACTGTGTCGTATTCATTTGATCAACATTATGTAAAAAACATTTCATTGCCAAAGCGGATCAAATCCAGGAAATTATTATTTCAAATTAAATTGCCACCTTAATTATTGTTTTTGAATTTTCAAATTATGACCCAATTTAAGTTAGTCTTCATACTACAACAATAAAAAAAGAATTATCCTCTATATCACTTTTGGATTAATCTAGAGTTAATAAACTTGAACCTTGATTATCTCGAAACTATTATTTATGTACTTGATCCACTTTAGCTCTGAGTGCCTCATATATATTAAAAAAAAATAATAATAATCTAAATTGTTTTACTTCACTTACAATAATGGTAGTAAGTCAAAGTACCCATGTTTACATGATTTTTGTTCGTTACAGGCTTACGAGATTTCCAAACAAGCGATTCTAAAATTATGACAAATTCTACACATAGGTCTATTCTCTCTTTATTAACTTCAAACAAGCACGAATTTGATATCCCACGTAATTTGAAAGATATAAAATGCAGAATCCTTGGTATGCGAGTTCGACTCGCACGTGGTCGTTTTTTTTTAATAGAAATTAATCAAATATTGTGAAGAGGACGTCCAAAAAAAATCTCCCAAAATAAATTCAGACTCCTGATAAATTGAAATGAAACAGTAATTCGTTAAAGTAGATTTTATTCAAATCTAAGTAGAACGATATCATCAATGTTTGATTGTGATTGGATGTTGAATAATTAATGAAAATGGGTTGTAATATACTTTTTGGTGCTCGATTACTAGAAAATATTCAAATTGACGGGACGGAACAGTGTTATGTCAAGAGATTAACCCTTGTCTATTCCATTGCTGTGATGCAATTACATTAAATTCTACATTGCGCGGATGATACATAAACATGGCTAGTTGTTTTACGGGGGCTTGAAATAATGAGAAACAGTTTCTATTTAGTTAGTGTTCTATTTATTTATTTTTTTATTAGCTTAATGAGTATCTAGATACAAAGTTTATTTAATAGCAGGTAAAGTGTATTTTAATTAATGTTTAATTAATTAATGTTAATGAATATTTGAGTTTACAGTCAATAAAAGAAAATACACGCGATGTTTTGAATTAAAAATGTAGGAAAAATTAA
Organism: Forficula auricularia; assembly: GCA_024734495.1. Taxonomy (NCBI): domain Eukaryota; kingdom Metazoa; phylum Arthropoda; class Insecta; order Dermaptera; family Forficulidae; genus Forficula; species Forficula auricularia. The sequence goes on from JALMQS010000189.1 coordinate 2,984,272, forward strand.
AAACTTTTTTTACTGCTCGGTAAACTTTTCTTAATAAAGTATTCAAATTTTAATATATAAAGATATTTGTAATGAACTATTAGTGGTTTTTGAAATTAAGAAAAAATAATTAATGAATTAATAGATCTGTTAATTTGTTTATTCTTCTATAATAGCAAAACAGTAAAATACCAATAAAATCTTAGACAAAGACGGATGGAAGTTGTGAAGCTCGTGGCTCACAAAGTAGAAGAGAGTGAACTTACGATATACAAATTTTTTACATGAAATAAAAAATGCAGGAAAAATTGGAAAACTTTTTCATTACTCGGTCTCCTTTCCTCAATAAACTATTCAGAATTAATTTTACCTGTTTTTACTTTATTTCTTAATGAATTATTATTTTTAGCATTGTTAGTATTTATTTATGTTTCACTATAAACCAACACCATATTAGTTATGCGGTTTCCAGCCTTTATGCTAAAACTCCTCCGTGAAAAAAATATAATTTCCGCGCCTCCCCCACCTTTTATTTTTACTTTCCAATGCGAAGCATGGGTAAAGTATTGTAATCGGTCGCGTGCCAAGCGGGACTTCAGGTAAAGATTACGGAACCCATGGACTCAATTAAGGTCACAAATTGTAGTATTCAATTAGGTTGAATTTTACCACGTGACGATTTTGCCAAAAATTACCTGGGCTCTCGTCGAGAGGCCAAAAAGTGCCATTTTTTACTTTATCCAATGCAAAGCATGGGTAAAGTATTGTAATCGCTCTCGGGGCAAGCGTGGCTTCAAAGGGTCCTCAGGTAAAGACTACGGAACCCATGGACTCAATTAAAGTCACAAATTGTAGTATTCAATTAGGTTGAATTTTAGCACATGACGGTTTTGCCAAAAATTACATGGGGTCTCGTCGAGAGGCCAAAAAGTGCGATTTTTTCATTTAGTGCGTGCGGATGTATGGATGTATGTATGTATGTTATCGTTTTTTTGGCCCACGATTTTTTCCACACCGTTACACCGATTGAAATGAAATTGAAAACCTACCATTAGTTTAACAAAATGAAGCGCTGATTAGTTTTTGGTACATATCGGCCCACAAACATTAGTACTTTATTTCAGTACTTTTTTAGTTTTTTCTAAATATCTTGAAAATGACTTAATCAATTTTGATGAAATTTAATATCCTAATTAAGTACCTTGGGGACCACAATAAAAGGTTAAATAAAGTTTTTAGTAAAATTATATTTTAAAGTACTTTACTCTAGAGTAAGAGAGTACTTTTTTAATTTTTTAAATTCTTTATAATTTATTCATTTGAAAGTTTTAATATAGCTCATTTAGCCTTGATTAAGTAAGAATGGATAGGCTTCTCTCTGTGAAATGCTAAAAATTTGGGAGGAATTTTTATAAGTAACCATAGCAACTGCGTTGTTTTCTTATCCGTTACCTTTGCTGAAGACATAGAGAGATCGATTTTAAACCAAAAATAGCGATTGATTCTCATCTAGTACTTAAGGAATAATCATTCTATATTGGATTTTTGACGTTTCGGTTTTTATTAGTAACCATTGCTGAAGACATAGAGAAATCGATTTTAAACCAAAAATAGCTATTGATTCTCATCTAGTACTTGAGGAATAATCTTTCTATATTGGATTTTTGACGTTTCGGTTTTTATTAGTAACCATTGCTGAAGACATAGAGAAATCGATTTTAAACCAAAAATAGCGATTGATTCTCATCTAGTACTTGAGGAATAATCATTCTATATTGGATTTTTGACGTTTCGGTTTTTATTAGTAACCATTGCTGAAGACATAGAGAAATCGACTTTAAACCAAAAATAGCGATTGATTCTCATCTAGTACTTGAGGAATAATCATTCTATATTGGATTTTTGACGTTTCGGTTTTTATTAGTAACCATTCCTGAAGACATAAAGAAATCAACTTTAAACCAAAAATAGCGATTGATTCTCATCTAGTACTTGAGGAATAATCATTCTATATTGGATTTTTGACGTTTCGGTTTTTATTGGTAACCATTGCTGAAGACATAGAGGAATCGACTTAAAATCAAAAATAGCGATTGATTCTCATCTAATACTTGAGGAATAACAATTCTACATTAGGTATTTTACGTTTCGATTATTATTGGTAACCATTGCTGAAGACATGGCGGAATCGACTTAAAATCAAAAATAACGATCGATTCTTATCTAGTACTAGAGGAATAACCTTATTGCATTCCATTTTTGATGTTTTGCCTATTAATGGAAACCTCTACTGAAAATGTGGAAGAATCTTCCACATTTTCAGTAGGAGGTTTCATAATAGTCAAAACATCAAAAATGGAATGCAACAAGGTTATTCCTCTAGTATTAGATAAGAATCGATCGTTATTTTTGATTTTAAGTCGATTCCTCCATGTCTTCAGCAATGATTACAATAATAACCGAAATGTCAAAAATCCAATGTAGAATGGTTATTCCTCGACTATTAAATGAGAATTATTTTTGAATTAATGTCAATATGAACTACAAATTGCAAGTGATATCTGATTAATAATAAAGGAACAAACATATTAATATTTCAAATGAATTTGGATAAAGTTTAGCAACGATCCGTTGCAGTTTATTTTGGAAGTGCGTGGGGATGGATGGATGGATGGATGTGATCGTTTTTTTCGTCCACGATTTTTTCCACATCTTTGCACCGATTAAAATAAAATTTAAAACCTACTATTCTGTTAACAAAATGAAGCGCTGATTAGTTTTTGGTACATATCGGCCCACAAACATTAGTACTTTATTTGGGTACTTTTTTAGTAATCAACGAATTTTGATGAAATTTAATATCCTAATTAAGTATCTTGGGGACAACAAAAAAGGTCAAATAAAGTTTTTAGTAAAAGTATATTTTAAAGTACTTTACTCTAGAGTAAAATAGTACTTTTTTTAAATTCCTTATTTTACCAAAAATTTAAAAAAACTTTAAAATTTATTCATTTGATCTGTTTAATATATCTATCTCATTTAAACTTGCTTAAGTAAGAATGGTTAGGCTTCTCGCTGTGAAATGATAAACTTATTTGGGAGGAAATTTTATAAGTAACCATAGCAACTGCGTAGTTTTTTTATCCGTTACCTTTGCTGAAGACATAGAGGAATCGACTTAAAATCAAAAATAGTGATTGATTCTGATTTAGTACTTGAGGAATAACCATTTTATATTGAATTTTTGACGTTTCGGTTTTTATTGGTAACCATTGCTGAAGACATAGAGGAATCGATTTAAAATCAAAAATAGCCATTGATTCTCATCTAGTACTTGAGGAATAACCATTCTATATTGGATTTTCGACGTTTCGGTTTTTATTGGTAACCATTGCTGAAGACATGGAGGAATCGAGTTAAAATCAAAAATAGTGATTGATTCTGATGTAATACTTGAGGAATAACAATTCTTTATTGGATTTTTGACGTTTCGGTTTTTATTGGTAACCATTGCTGAAGACATAGAGGAATCAATTTAAAATAAAAAATAGTGATTGATTCTCATCTAGTACTTGAGGAATAACCATTCTATATTGGATTTTTGACGTTTCGGTTTTTATTGGTAACCATTGCTGAAGACATGGAGGAATCGAGTTAAAATCAAAAATAGTGATCGATTCTCATCTAATACATGAGGAATAACAATTCTACATTAGGTTTTTGACGTTTCGATTATTATTGGTAACCATTGCTGAAGACATGGAGGAATCGGCTTAAAATCAAAAATAACGATCGATTCCTATCTAATACTAGCGGAATAACCTTATTGCATTCCATTTTTGATGTTTTGGCTATTAATGGCAACCTCTACTGATAATGTGGAAGAATCGACTTAAAATCAAAAAGACTAAATTCTTTTGGTAAACAACTCAAGTTGAGTTGTTTGCCATAAAAGAATTTAGTCTTTTTGATTTTAAGTCGATTCTTCCACGTTATCAGTAGAGGTTGCCATTAATAGTCAAAACATCAAAAATGGAATGCAATAAGGTTATTCCGCTAGTATTAGATAAGAATCGATCGTTATTTTTGATTTTAAGTTGATTTCTCCATGTCTTCAGCAATGGTTACCAATAATAATCGAAGCGTCAAAAATTTAATGTAGAATTGTTATTCCTCAAGTATTAGATGAGAATCGATCGCTATTTTTGATTTTAAGTCGATTCCTCCATGCCTTCAGCAATGGTTACAAATAATAACCGAAACGTCAAAATTCTAATGTAGAATGGTTATTCCTCGACTATTAAATGAGAATCGATATTATTTTTGACTTAAAGTCAACATGAACTACAAATTGCAAGTGATATCTGATTAATAATAAAGGAATAAACATATTAATATTTCAAGTGAATTTGAATAAAGCTTAGCAACGATCCGTTGCAGTTTATTTTAATAGATGTAATAATATAGAATTGAATGAGACAATAAAAGAGTGTGTCTTCTGCTGGAATTATAAATGTTATTTATAACGAGACTATAGTTTCGAGGGCTTTGCCCTCTTCATCAGTCTATTACAATTGATTCACAGGAATTAATGTATGTAAGTGAGATTTACACGTGGTCTGGGCAAATTATGATTTTCCATTTATACTTGTTTCATTTGTTGGCTGTAGGTGGCGGTATTAGGGGAAAGCTCTCGAAACTATAGTCTCGTTATAAATAAATTAAAAATTTATAATTCCAGCAGAACACTGAATTTTTACTGTTAAGTTACGATATGAAGTTCTATTTATTTGTACATATTTATGGTAAAAATATTAATTTTTCATTAAAAAATTCTCGCTCCTCCGCTGGCACAACTCCGCGCCTTTCTGGCTCGAATCCATTGTCTTAGTTTGATTAATTTCCCAGATTCACAACTGTACATCTCTATATTTCCACCCCTCTGTATTATATTTATTTCATACATTAATTAATTTACATATTTATATATTACTTTTAAATTAGTCCACGGTCTTTTTAAACTCCTTTGATATTCATTCGTCAGAGTTGAAGGTTTATTAGCTGAATTTTTCACAACCATATTTAATTTCAAAAATTCGAACATATGTATTTGTATGAAATAAATTCAACCATTTGTTCTTATCTATCTGAATAGTCATATATTATTAATTGTTTAACAAGATTAATTTAATTTTTTTAATCGACTTAATACGATTTTAATTTTATTTGTTACAGTCAGGACCTTCAGTTGGAGATACCCTCTACCGAAATAAGAGAAGCCTGGAAGCTGTGTTTCGCATTATCGATAAGGATAATTCAGGTAAATTTCCATCTCCCAAGTGATTGGAATTCTAATGTGACCAGTGACCAAGTTGGGTTTTCTAAAAGTGTTTTTTATTAAATCAGACCGTTTTGTTGTCAGTCCATTATTTCAACAAAAAGTTCAAATACCTCAATACATTAATTTAAATATTTTATTTTACAGGCTATATATCAATGGACGAGTTTAGCGAAGCTTGTTCTTTATTGGTGGAACATTTGCCAGCACCTGCACCTCTGGTTTAGTATTAAGTTTTCTCCAAAAATATATTAAACGAGTTTCCCAATACGTATACTAGTGTAATAAAGTTTTAATTTAAATATTTAATCATATAATTCGAACTATTATAAATTCTTCTTATTACTTGAAACACTCCGGAGTGAGGCGAGTATTAAATTCACTAAAACATTTGCTGTTTTTCTTTCCCTTTTTTTTTTTTTTTTTTTTTTTTTTTTGAGCTAAGAAATATCTTAAACGTTGAATTCATGTTCATTGTTTTTGTCTGTCTATGAGTAAATTCAACTTATTTTGCATTTTTTTTTATCTAAAAATTTGAAAATATAACTTTATCGCACCCCAATAATAATATACTTTTGTAAATATAGATATTACTGAAATATGACAGAATATGACAGAACATAATGAAATTAGAAACGTGTATGTTTATTTGTTTCTACTTTGATCATATAAACAGCTTAAATCTTAAAATATCAATAAAATTGAAAGTTTCTTTTTGCCGAGAGTAGCAGAATTTTTATAAATTTTTATAAATAAAGAGTGTGTCTTTTATTGTCTCCTTCAACTTGTGAATAAAATCTTAAAGAAAAGAAGATGTTTTTTGCATTTGTGAGCCTGGAAATCCATTAGCTAGAGAACTTAGTTTTTTCCTTACGTTTCAGATATTTTTAAACACTACGACCAGATTTTTTTTAAGTGAATCCAATATTAGTACCTCCCGAAAGGAAGTCGACTGCCCGCTAATAAATAAAACCCCAGAGATTGTGTTTAAATATATTGGCTTGCTAATTGTAAATAATTGTATTTTCAGGAAGAAATGCTGGAGCTTTGTCGGGCTATGGATATGAATAAAGATGGGCTTGTGGACCTGAATGAATTCTTAGAGGCATTTAGACTGGTGGATTCGAAAAATCGAGAGCTTGACCCATTGGCGGATCCAGAAGCGGATGACTTCGATGATGGTGAAGAAATATAAAGACTAAATTCGGAGCTGAGAATATTTTCGTCAAGGAAAATGTTAATGCAAGAGGATACAGTCAATGACTTTAATTTATCATTATAATCATAAAACCAGTTTGCAAGCCTACCGTCAAACTGTCGGACATCTTTGACTGCCATCTAATTTAACTATAAAGTTAAGTTAACCTTCAACCAAGTTTATTTTTTAGTGGACAAACTGGCTTTAAGTAGATTTGTGGAGTGAAATGATCTCAGAAAATCAGATAAAAGGGAAGTTATGTTTGTTCTTTATGTATCTATGGCGTACCGGTTATAAGACATATAATATAATACAAAGTATTCAAAGATGTTGTCTGTAGGAATGGCAAAAAAGAGGGAGACATTCCCCTAAATTTTTATTTATTTATTTATTATGAATTTCGTTAAGTAGGTTATTTACTTTCTCCTATACGTGTCTTAAGAAGTCATTATTTTGAATACGCAAACTTTAGATCATTAGAAAATTCTTGTTCTTCCTTGCAATGAGAAATCATAGTTCAGTCACTCCAACTGGAAAATCTTTCTTCTCTCTTACCAATCTTTTTGTCACTAGATCTAGCTAATTAAAAATTCGTTATTGAGAAAATTTGGGGAAAATGTTTGTCCTTTAAATATTATAATCTAGCAACTTCTCTTTAATTTCAGGAATATAATTTTCTACGTTTAGTTTTCTTTGCTGCTTAACAACTCTTATAATGAATATAAGTTCTGTTTATTGAAACATGAATAAGTTTTGTCATTTCCCTAAACCAGGAAAAAATTCTGCGTGTTCCCATGTTTACATCTACCCAGTTATACAAAAAGTGACCTCACTAAACACTTTCAGGATAAAAATATCTTTAGACCAGAAGAGTTTCAAAATCGAATTTATATAAAAACCCTTATGAATTTTTCTTTCTTTTCTATTTTTTCATAACTGAAGTTGAGCTAAATATTATTCATTTTTGATTTGGCAATGCATAATCACTAAGGTCAAAACCTAAAGTTAGCTTAGAAGCTAGAGCAGTGGTCCCCAAACTTTTTAGAGATAGGGCCACATGTGAACATTGAAAACTATGGCCAGGCCAGATATAACATATTATACGGAAATTATATTAATAATACGCTATTATATCGTCACTGTTATATTAAAATATCGTATTTCAAAATTACCGAAAAAATTTTATTGAAGAAAAAATACTTGTATTTGTTAGCTACAACTGCTCTCAAATTGTTGTATGTTATCAGGTGATAGAACTCAAGTTACAGATTAAAAACAAAACGCCAGAGGTATCAAGTATTTAGGATTAATACAAAATGAAAACAGAGCTACTGAAAAGTGTAGATTTTTACATACGACATTTTGATATAACAGCGCCGATATGGTGGCATTAATATTTAATATAGTGTATATTTGTGAGTTAATTCGGTATTAGCCGCGTGCCTGATGGGAAAGTTTCAAGTGCCGTAGTTTGTGGACACCTGAGCTAGAGGCTTGGATAGGTAATCAATTTCAACAAACATTTGGAAAACAATCGAAGTGCCTACATCTGGATCTGGCGTTAAGTGTCATTACGCTTAAGCATTGATCTTCCTCTAGGGGAAATTTCAATTATATACCCTCTTGACTCTAAGACGGCCTTCTTTGGTGTGGTTTTGAACTTAGTCTCTAGAAAATGGCAACATTGGTCCCTAGAGTTGAGTTGAATCAAGTTCTAGTTACATGACACCAACTATATAGCCAATCGAAATTTTTCTAACTATGACAAAACAATAAATAATTGTATACATTATTTTAATAAAATCATTCAGCGTAATATCAGAATTACATTATTTGTATTAATGATAATGTTTTATCTCATATGAAATCCGAAAAAATTTCAAATTGACTTTTTGTGAATCCAATTTCCGCTACCTAGGAAGTAAAATAACATGGGATGGGAGGAAATTAAATCAAGAATTGTGCAAGCAAAAATGGGGTTTAATTCAAAACAAAAACTACTATGCTCCTCCTCAATCAGCTTAGAAAACAGGAAGTTGCTATTGAAGACATATGTATGGAGCATAGCCATGTACGGGTGTGAAACCTGGACAATTAGAAAAGCGGAGAGAAAGAGATTAGAGGCTTTCGAAATGTGGTGCTACAGAAGAATGATGAATATCAAATGGATGGATAAAATTACAAATGAAGAAGTTCTTGGAAGAATCGGAGAAAGAAGAACCTTGTGGAAGAGTCTGAAGAAGAGAAGAGGTCAGATGATGGGGCACATACTGAGACATGCGGGACTGCTTAGGGATATCTTGGAGGGGGAGGTGGGAAAGAAAAGGGGAAGGGGAAGACCCAGATTAGAATATTTCAACCAAATAATTGGGGATATGGGATGCCAGACATTTAGAGAGGTCAAACAGCTAGCGGGGGACAGAGTCGAGTGGAGACGGGTGGTTGCATCAAACCAGTCTTAGGACTGTATACTCAATGATGATGATGAATCCAATTTTAGAATTGAAGATTTTTAGTTTTATTTCTTTTCGAAAAATTTGAAATTTTGGTTAAAAAAATTAATATGGAAATGTTTTAATACTTATTTTTCTATTTTATGATCAGATTAGAATTTCTTTGATTTGAAAAAAAAAATGATTTTGCAAAAATTCACAATTTTTAAGAATTATTTTTTAAAGTACTTATTGGGATATAAATAATCCATAAGTATGTAAATATTTCAAAAGAAACAGAGCCAATTTTCTTTATATTTTAATTTAACTAAAACATTATCTATTTTTATTGTTTATCAACTATAAAATTCCAATTCATTTATTCTTTAGTATATAAATTTTTTGTGCTAACTTATAGCCTCGGCAAAAGATTTCCTTTTGAACTTATGGGCTGGGAAAAAGAAGATTTTCTTTTGAATTACACATTGTCTCATTCATATATTTTTCATTTTTTTTTTTTTTTTTGAAGTGATACTTCTTGAGCGACGATCTTTTTTTTTTACTCTCGCTTACATTGCAAGGCCTAAACCCAAAAGATATGTGGTTATTAACGTTTAACTATAACTACAAAAATAGCCTGTTTAGAAAATTATTTAATGAATTTTATAGCCAGCTCGAATTACTATTACTTCGATGGAAATTCATTGTGACGCATGCGCATATACTTCCTAAAAAAAATATATATAAAAATAAATGCACATGCGAAAATATTTCAAATTCATTAATAATAAAACAATCCTTGTTATGTCATTTCTTATGGATTGATCACCAATATAAAATATCAAAAATCATGTAAAATCAATAAATAGCTTGGTTAAAGGATTCAATCATTAAACAAATACATCAATAATTATTCAAAAACAAATATTTAAAGCTCTTAGGTTGGTTAATAGCAGCATTCTTTTATTGTCTCCTTCAATATATAAAAATTCTGCTACTCTCGGCAAAAAAACTTTCAACTTAATTCTTTTAGTCTGCTGTAAAATAAATTAGGAAATGACTTAAAAAGTATCGATAAAACTCAGGCACTGAAGACTAAAATGAAAATTTATTGGAAACAAAATATGGTTGTAGTTTGTGGGAAAAAGAACAAAAGAAATAAGTGTGGGTCAAGATAACCGCATAGAAATGTTGAAGAGTTTTGCTATCTGCAAAGTAAACTAACTTGGGATGAAAGAAATCAAATAGAGATCTAGTCTAGAATCATTCTTATAAAATTGGAGCTTAACTAGAAAAATTGTGAATGCATTGCTTAGAAATTAGGAAGATATTGCTGAAGACAATTTGGGTCTGAAACTTGGGCAATGATAGAAGCTGTGAGATTTGAGGCCTTCAAAAAGTGGTGCTATAGGAAAATGTTTGAAATAAAATGGGTATATAAGATTATAATTAGGAGGTTCTTGTTACGAATAGGAAAAAGTGAATAATTTTATAAAGACAACAACTCAGACGATAGAATTTAAGGGTTGTTTTGGAAGGTGGGCTAAGAAAAAGAAAGGGTCCTAGATCTGAATGTTTGGCATTTAATGAAAAATATTGGGTGTGGGAATTTTGAAATGTTAAATATTTGTTTTGGAATAGAAGCAAATGAATAATGTAAGCACTTTACAGTGACGTCGAATGCCTCCAAAAATAAAAATAAAATGAAGTTCTTCTTAAACCACTATCATATTCAGATCACATTCTTGACTTCTATAAGCTGGAGCTTATACTTCTTTCGGGTGTCCTGAAATCTCTAATAATTTATTTCCACGCCCAGGTTCACAGTTACTTTCATATTGAACCAGTATCATGAAATTTCATCGACAAATTTATTTGTGGTTTATAGGTGTTGCATCTTCGTGGTCTGTTTTATAAGTAATGTATCTTTGCGTCTTGTTATCTTATCAAAAATCGAGAAATACTAATTTTCTTTTCCTACTATAATTTAATACTCACGAATATCATTCAAATTATTAAGACTATTTTTATAAATAGAGATTCCAAAAGGAGTCGAAATTTTCCACTTAAAAATGTCTTGTATTAGAGGTTTATTTTGCTTTCTGTCCTATAATCATCATAAGGTCATCAGTCATCAGTTTGACGTGACTTTTCATCATCCTATCCTAAACAATTATTTTACCTCAATCTCTTATATACCTATATTAGTATTATTATTTTCTTATATTAATGATTACCATTCGAATGAAGCTCAGGTTGTAAAATTGCTATGAACACAATAAAACGCGCTTTAATTCCATGACCAGTTCTATCGTAGCAAACGCGGGATTCAGGATGTATCTTATCGCAGGCTCTTTTCATAATTATTATAATACTATGTATGTGTTAAAATAAATTTATTTTTAACCCCCTATTCGAAGAAAAGTCGATCCGTTTTTTGAAGAGTAATTTCTAGTAATTATAATATAAAAATTTTACTTTTAAATAGAAATTGAAATAATTTGTAGTTTTTTTTTTTTATTCCTAAAATAGTTATCTTGCTTACCTTTTTATTAGCTTTTAACTAGTCAAAAAAAATGAAGAGAACAGCCAGTCCAACGTTTCAACGTTGCCTCTGAGATAAATCTTAGGCCGAGGGATGAACCGCAATATGAATTAGGTGTACACGTCTTTGAAATTATGTGGAATTATTGTGGAATTCATTAGATAATGCTCCTTCATCTATTTTTTTTTTTTTTTTTATAATGATATTGATACAAGAAGAAGTTGCATCAAGAAGGTACAACCTCTGTAGTCCGTGGTGGACCCTTGTATCGTGAAGATAAGGGGAGATTTAGGGATTGGGTAGCATCTATTGTCTTCTAGATCTTCATGAAAGTGGAAGTGGAAGTAGGTGTACACGATAGGACACTTTTGTCCGTCTACTGATTTAATAAAATAAAAATAAGATAATAGGTCGCGGTTCACCCCTCGTCTTAGCCACTATACATAATCCATCCCCAACCACTACTAGATTCTCCAATGAGCGTAGTGCAAGAGAATAAGGCTCGACTACTGACCGTATTTTTCTTCTCTAAGCTTATCTTTTTACCATTATTCAGATTAATTCCACTCTGAACACTTTATGGAGTTAGAGCCCAAATTTTTACAAGGATTGTTTTGAATGTTATTTTATTTCAAAGATTAAAATCATATATGAAATTTTTTCAATTACAAGAATTAAAGACTTCTAAATAAGATCATTTTTATAAATAAATTAATTAATATTTAAATTTTTCATTACTACTAATAATGATATTTTTTTAATATGATATTATTATAATGAAAGACATATTTGTATTCACTATTAAATATATAGTATGTATATTTCTATAACATTTTTTTTTTACTTTATTTTTTTAATTGTTTACTGATTATATATGTATTATATGTCACTGACAAACAAAAGAAAAATATTGAATAGATATTAATAATAATTAACAAATCAAACATAGAGATATTAAGAAAGTTTTACTCTAAAAATGGTACCGAATAATGACATTATTTGTGAATCTGGTCATATATGTTTATCTTATACCTTTAAAAATAATAATAATAATAATAATAATAATCTATTTCTTATACACAATTTTCAAATTTCTATAAAAAATTATAATATTTTTATTCTCTTATTAGAAAAAAAATTAAAAAAAAAATATCACTATTTTAATCTCTAATAAATAATCAAGTTTTTTAAAATTATGTTTGAGCTTTAAACCAAAGTAAATAAATGTTTCGATAATCTCAAAGGATTTTCTTTTTCATTTTATATAGAATATATTAAAAAAAATTATATATGTACTTACACTTTCGAATTATTTTAAAAGAAAATATTAAAATTATTTAACATCTTTTATCAAAAGATTTAGAAAAATCATCGATGAATTTACAATAGCTAGTAAGTATGTGCCGTTAAGGAGCTGTGTTATGCTTTGTTATAGTTAAGATGGGTGAATTGAACTTTATAAAGTGACCTCTTATAATTGAGCCTTTTTGACATAAACCGACATACCGATCAAAATTGTTTCAATGCAATATCTCCGTCATTAAATAACATAATAATAGGAGGAAAAAGTAAAATTTTTCAAGACTCGGTACGCTATTTGCAGTTTTGGTGAAACCCATGTTTGGTTGTTTATTATTTTTTACGATAAAAACGGATTAAAATTTCGAATTATTTCCCTTTTTTAGCCGGAAGATAGGGAGATAAAAATCTCAAAATCTAATCACTTCTCCGCATTGGAAATACAAACATTTTAGCAAAAGAACCAATTTTCTTGGACTTTTCGTTCTTAAGTTATCGTAAGTATCTAGATCCAGACACAAAGATATAAAATCATGATTTTTCTCTACGTTTCTGTCATGTGCAAAAAAATAAAAATAAAAAAATTGAAAGTTTTTAAAAAATTTAATACTATGATCGCCAGGAGGCGACTTCGTCTGCCTCCAGAGGGAGTACCGACTCTAGTAGCACTACAGTGACTCTATAAGGACAGTGGCGACACTTAGGGTCATCCGTCATTTGTAGTCGTATTTTAAATTGATAAATATTAGGAAATTTAAGAAAGTTAATATTTAAACACATTCTTTACACATATTAAAAATTATTTAATTAAAAATAGAAGATAATATTAATAATATCTTAAATTTCCTAATATTATTTAGCTTAAAATACGACTCAAAATGGCGGATGGGCCTACGTGTCGCCATTGTCCTTATAGAGTCACTGTAAGTAGCACAATGTTTCAAGCTATATAGTTAATACATAGTGCCTATATAGATTTTGAGAATCTATATAGACACTATATAGATTAAAGATAAGAGTAAAAAAATATTATATTTAAACCACAATCTCTACTAATTACTATATAGATTTTGAGAATCTATATAGACTATATAGTTACTATATAGTTTGAAACATTGTGCTACTAGGGGAGTGATTTGAAAATGTTTACATGAATTAAGAACTTACAAATTTAAGTACCAATTAATTAATTTCGCCATTTAAATTAATGTCATGTCTTGTTCAATTAAACGGGAAATTTAATGACATTTGAGGATTTGGAACAAATGAGTCCTGGTGGCTTTTTTACTTCTAATTAGAAATTCCTTAAGCCTAAGAAAGTTTTATCATTTTGTAAAATCTAGTTATTTGCATATGATTTGCAAAAATTGTAAAAACATCGATGATATTTAATATTGTAATACATATAAACTTAATATTCAGACTATTCTTTATAAGCTAATCGATTTTCAAATAAAAAATTTCACTAAATAAAAATTTTCAATGTTATTAAATGAGATCATTCTATAAATATATTAATATTTAATATTATATTATAATACACATACATACAATTTTTTGCTTAACGTACTTAAAATTTAATAGAAATTTGAATTAAAAAAAATGTTATAAATTATATAATATCAAAAACTATAATAATATTTAAATATTTTCTTGGTGTTTAATGTAAAAAATAAAAAAATATTCAATAATATTTTTTGAATTGTCTAAATTGAGAAAGGATTTTATTTCATATTTCGCTCAATATTTTCATAGTAATAAAATATAATTATATTATCGTATATAAAAACAAATAAAGATTTATCCAAATTTTTCCTCTCTGCGGTGAAATTGAACTCGGTATTATATTCTATTATGAGTAATTTAAAATACGACATATACATTATGACTATTAATTTAAATAATAAAAGTTTTCGCTTCTATTTTTGAAATGATCATTATATCATAATTATAGACAATGATGATATCTAGTAATCAAAATGAGAAAAATTATCCTGTGATTTTTTTAACATAATGAAACATAATTTGTGTGATAAAAAAGTTTGAGTGATTGTATCTTTCTAAAATCTATTTTTAGTTTTTATTTATTAATTAAATATATAGTTTATAATTTGAAAGTTTATATTGGGAAAATAAGGACAAGTTTTTTATGTGTGACTTTTTTATTTATCCACCAACGTTTCGTCGACTTTGCCGACTTCTTCAGGGCTTCAAATAGTCATGTCACACATTCGTTTAAATTTTCTTATTACCTTCGTTACCATTGAAGGCCATCAGAATACAATTTTCAAAAGATATTTGGCACATTAACAAAAAACACAATTTTTTTCTCTTTTTAATAACAACCTTATCAATACAGAAGAGTAATCACTTCTTACAAAAAAATAGAATAGAATATTTTTACATTGGAGTATTCAGATTAAGTATTTCTATATTTTCACTTTAAAGATGATTTTTTATCATTTTTATTTTTTGATATTGGTCTAAAAATTAGATTCATAAAAAATGTTCCTATTTTATTCTCATCATTAAAAAATGATTCATTCATGATAATAACAAAAAGTGGATTCTAGAAAATTTATAAAAAATTTGAAATTTCTCTATTATAATAATAATAGATATAATATTGTTTTCTATTTCTATATTTCATTTTTTCTCATTAAACAATACAAAATGAAAAAATTAATTTTTTTAAAATTATTTTTAAGAGTATTTTCTGAATATTTTCAAATGCTTAACTTGATTTCCCGATTACAATCTATTAATATGTTAAATATTTAGTGACTATGATGAATATTATTAATCTTTATAATTCCAAAAAATGTTTGTGAACTAAATTATTCATAAATTAAATGGTGTTCAATTGAGTAAATGTGAAAAAAAAATAGTATGAAAGATAGTAAAAGAGGTATAGATATATTATTATTTGATGTCTTTTATCCTTATATATTTATATGATGTACAGAAAAATTGACTTCTTCAAAGACCATTGGATGTATTGCATGAGATGTTTTAATAAATTTCCAGCTATAATTAACTTCACGTTTTTTTATTTTCCAAGACCTATCCTGTGTTTTATACATACAGTCTAGTGAAGTAGAATCCAAAAAAATTATTTCTGATGCATGGTCCGAGGAATCACAAGCCTCAACCCCACTACAAGGTGAAGATAACGACAGGGGGTGGGGGTGGGGGGGAAGCAAAACACGTATTTACAAATCTTTCGTTCGTCCTGTAATAATATAAATATGACGCCGCAGCAAGGGTTGATACAGTTCTTACCAACAACTACTCCGCACAACCGAAATGAGGGAAGTCGTTACGCGATAGAATCTACAGTGAAGAACTAAGGAAGTGAAGCGGGATAAAAGATATATATTATATATTGTGACATTAATAATTAAAAATAATAATTTGATTTCGGATCTAGTCGTTGAGATCTTGAGATTTTTTAGAAAGGTAAATTCTACTTTCGGCAATTTAAACTCTTAAGCAAGGTATTTCTTTTAAGATTGCTATAAATTACACATTATGACTTTTTTTTTTTGTTTCGGATAATTGTATTTCAGCTTTCGGTATAGGTATGTATAATAGATCCGCCTCCGTGGTCTAATGGTCAGAGTAACTGACTGGCAACCCGGAGGTCTCGGGTTCGATTCCCGGCTATACCCAGACATTTTTTCTGTAAGTATAGGGTCTGGTAATAAAAATTAAGTGGGAGATAAATTTAACCGAATTTATCGTGCGGAGAATTTACCACTGCTCGAAGCCCCTAAAACCTTAGTAAATTGGATATTGAATTATATCTAAGTTTCTGAGATTGGCTCGTGATCCCGGCTTCTTTTCCTTCTGCTCTGTTCTTTTCACGATGGAGGGGCCAGCCCATACTGGCCTTTAGGGGATCCACCTTCTGGTGTATCTCCTTCTCACATCAATATCATTAAAAAAGAAGGGTCGACTGACGAAAAAATATTTTATTTTGATTTCTTAAACCCCGATGTCTAATAGTAGATGTTCTTCTGAAAAAATTTATGAAATTCGATTATATTGAGTAATAATATAAGCGATAAAAATTTAAGAATACAAACTAATCCATTCATCTAATTATAAGTAGATAAAATATTGCTTTTATGATTGGTATCAATTATATATATTTTATGAGTACCTAGTATTTGTTTGTTTCGAAATGATTGTATTTCTGCTCTCGGTAATTTAACCCCAAATAGAAATGTTTTATTAACTATATAATATTTTATATACTTAAACGATATAAATATGTACTTATATTGTAAATCTGAATATATGCATGAAATTGCATTTTAATTAGTAATAATAAAATTCTATAAAAAATTAACAATACAAACTAAACTATGGAACAAATTATAGTAAATAAAGTATATATAATAACAATACCTATCATCATCTTGGTTTCAAATTTATTTTATATATCTTTCGGTAGTTTAATCCGAAAGAAAGAAGGGTTTTTTTCGAGAAATTAGCCCGAAATTAAAAATATATATATATTTAGTTTATGAAAATTTTAGTTTCATCTAGATTTATTTAAAAGATATTATAAGAATAATTAATTTAGTTTTTAATTTTAAAATATGAAAGAAAACTATTTACTTAGACCTGAACCACAGATAAAATATTTTCAGGAATAAACATTAACTAAAAATTATTTAATTTAAATTTTCATGAAAAGGGAATACTTATCTCTCTTGTGTCATTTTGATTAAATACTTTTTTTCGTGGAAGCCATTTATTTTCAATCCTCGAATAATATCACCTTTCAAGCTATCGATGATTAGATGCCAATCAGCTGAGAAAGTGAATAACGTATCGTTCCTTAGTCAATACCACCTTAAATTAATAGAGAAAAACAAAACATTGAACTGATTTTAATTAACACTAATAATAGTTATTTTCACTGTATTATAAGACACAATTAAACACTTGGTCGTCGAACTCGAATCATATGCATCCTTGCTATGATTCGAGCGAAATAGTTTCACTGCACTGAATTTTCTTATAACTAAAAAAAGGCCATTTTCACTATATATCACTTAACACAATATAACACTTTGTCGAGGAACTCGAAGTCACGCGCTGCATGCCGGGTTTAGAGCGAAGTAATTATCCATCAATTAGTAATATAAATTTGTCGAATGGTTGCTTGACTAAGAAGCTTGAGAGATATTGCTTCTTAAACCACGATGGCTATAGTAGATGTTTTTCTGTGAAAATTTATGAAATTCGATTAAAATGAGTAATAATATGAGCAATAAAAATTAAGAATACAAAATAATCGATTAATCTAATTATAACTAAATAAAATATTGCATTTATGATTGGTATCAATTATATATATTTTATGAGTAGTTTTTATTTGTTTCGAAATGATTGTATTTCTGCTCTCAGTAATTTAAAACCAAAGGGAAATGTTTTATAAACTATAAAATATTTTATATACTTAATAAATATAAATATCTACCTACTAGGCAGATCAAAAAGTCTGGAATAAGTGAAACAAGAAAACATTTTTTTGGCCAAATTCGGTTTTATTTTTCAACATACATTCCTTTTAAGTCAATACAGCGAGTCCAACGTTTTTCTAACTTTTTTATCCCGTCCGAAAAGTAATCCTTCGGAAGCTCTTCAAAATAGGCCTCAGTTTCAGCTATTTGAGTGAAATCGCTTACCGGTGAGCCATCTCTTCAGGTTTGGAAACAGGTAAAAGTCGCTGGGGGCCAGGTCTGGATGAGGAACCAGTTCAAATCCGATTTCGTGCAATTTTGCTTGCGCAACTAACGATGAATGAGCAGCCGCATTGTCGTTATGATAGAGGATATTTTTCTTCTTCAAATGCTGCCGTTTTTCTGTCATTTCAATTTTCAAACGATCCAATAATGATGAATAATATTCGCCAGTTATGGTTTTACCTTTTTCAAGATAGTCGATGAATATTATTCCACGAGCATCTTAAAATACCGAGGCCATAACCTTTCCAGTCCATTTCTGAGTTTTTGGACGCTTCGGAGCACTTTCACCCGGAGAAACCCATTGTTTTGATTCTGGTGTGTCGAAATGGATCCATGTTTCATCCATTGTTATGAATCAACGCAAAAACTTCTTTGAATTTCGCGTAAACATTGCGAAATTCTGCTGGGAAGTCGTAACACAAATTCGTTTTTGACCCACTATGAGCAAATGCGGCACCCATCGCGCGCAGAGCTTTTTCATGCCCAAAATATCATGTATGATATTGAACACACTGCTGACATCTTTGTGGTCTTTGCCAGCTCCCCCAATTTCACTTTGGGATCTTTCAACATAATATCATAGATTTTTTGGGTGTTTTCTGCTGTCAGACCTCTTTTCGGCATCCAGATTGTTCAGCATCACTTGTGCTTGTTCGGCCTCAATGAAAGTCAGAAAACCCCTTTTGAATCATCTTCATCGACGGTGCAGAGCCCGGATAATACTATATCCGTGTATCTATTGAATTACCTGGAATAATACCTCATAGGATATCAATTCACAGAGGCATTCAAGCAATTATTTAAATTATTTAAATAATTTATATAAGTGCCAATAGATTATTTATTGAGTACATATTAATTAAATATAAATATATATAGTTTTCTTATATATCAATACTTTAACGCTATTGATATACCTATATCATTTATTATTGTGCAAACTAGTATAAGACCTTTTATATCACTTGTAACAATTATTTGAATAATTTATATAAGTGCAAATAAATTATTTATTTAGCACATCCTAGTTAAATATAAACAGATATATATATATATATTTTTGTTTTCTTATATATCAATACTTTAACGCTATTGATATATCTATATCATTTATTATAGTACAAAATACTATAAAAACTTTTATATCACTTGTAGGGCTATAACGCCAATTTAACTATAATAATATCCTTTCGGATTGCTTTATTATATCCTATTTTTTTATATATTTGTATATATTTTATACCAATTAATTATAATTTTATTTATAACCATCAAACTTGGTATTATTCAAACCACATTGAATCTCCCTTACTCTCTTTGTAGACAGCCTGAGTTGTAGAGGTGCAGTCCTGTATACAGTCCCAGGGAAGATACAACAATAACGTAAAACCTATGGATAAATTATAATTCGATTCTTTTAAAAAATCAGACGGTCCGCAACACTTATTTCTATTTTTTAAGCAGTTTTTCCATTAAAATTTAAAAAAAATTTTAATTTTTATTTCCTCTCTTTTGAAACACAACTAGGTATAACCCGTCAAAAAACTCTTGTGGGTTATAAACTGAAATCGTTTAACGCGAAAACGTTTAACATGAAAAAATCGGTTAATTTGGGTTTTTCCCGATGCCAATAAAAAAAAATAATTTATTATATTACCTTATCGTATATTTAAATTTATTAAATTTTAATATGTTAAAAATATTTTAACATTGTAGAGTGAATTAATCAATAACAGATATGTGTCTCTGATGGGAAGACATCCTTTCGATATAACAAACCAAAAGGATTATAAATAAGGAAGAAATCTGTCTTATTTTATCGATTTCATCTGAAGGTTCACAGTATGTCTATTATATAAGAAAATAGCATTTTTATTATGAATTTTGTAGTTTAAAAAGAAATTTTATGAAAAGATTCAATTTCTTCTCTCCGGGAGCGAATTAACTAGAAATACCTAAGAATTTTTTTTCTCATTAGTATTTATTCAAAACTATTGAAATTTTACATCTGGGTGTTATTTTGATTTATCTTTTATATAAAATAATTAATATTATGAAATTTTTAATTTAAAGGGTAGTTTACTTGAATCTAATTTGAAAAAAAGCTAATAATTCCGCTGAGATTTTTTTGAAATATGAAATTAATTAGATATTATAAAACAATTAATTATTATAATATATAATTCAATTTCGAACGAAATCGATGTATTACTTTTTGAGAAAATCGTCAAAAACTAACTGAACTGTCAAAAACGATGTTTTTTGTAAGAACGAGATGCTTTTGGAAAAAGTTAAAAAAAGTCATATGAAACGATACATTGACTTGTGACATGGAGGTGAATTTTAAAATGTTTCTAAAACCGACTTTCATAGACAGCTTTCGGGGTTTTTGACGATTTTCTCAAAAAGTACTGAATCAATTTCATTCAATTTTAAATTAAATGATTAATAATTAAATGTTTTATAATATCTAACTAATTTCTTATTTAAAAAAAAATTCAACTGAGTTATTAGCGTTTTTTTAAATTCGACTCCAAGTAAACTACCCTTTAAAATGAAAATTTCTTAATAATAATTATTTGATATAAAAGATAAATAAAAATAACACACAGATATGAAATTTCAATAGATTTGAATAAATATCTAATGAGAAAAAAAATAAAAACTCTTAGGCATTTCTAGTTGATTCGCTCCCGAAGAGAAGAGAAAGAAATTGAATTTCTTTTAAACTACAAAATTCTTAATCAAAATACTATTCTCTTATATAATAGACATACTGTGAACCTTCAGATAGGTGAAATCGATAAAATAAGACCGATTTCTTTCTTATTTATAATTCTTTGGTCTGTTTTACCAAGAGGCTGGGTCGCAAGACACCCCGCATGAGCGAGGCATTTGTTATGAATTCAACAAATTTATTCAGTCCCCAGTATTGATATATCTATTAACATTATAGTTTAATATACATATTTAAATATAATTGTTGATTATGTTGATAATTCAGCTCAGAGTGTGTCTGCTTCCGAGTGAGGTCTATGATGGAGTGTCGCTCTCTTACTCGGTAGCGAATGATTTCTTCTTAACAAAAATAAATATTTGTTAAAAATTTTAATTTTTATTGTCATTTCTTGTGACCATTGCAACAATTTTTTCGTAGACAATTAAAATTTCTTCAAAAAAGAATTAGTTATATTGAAGGATTTTGATGAGGCAGTCTAGGTTTAAAATAGTGAAAATTATTTTAATTAGATAAAGCTTTTTTGAAACGCCTCTGTTAATTACTCGTAAACTACTCTCCTTGCTCTTTATAAAATCGCAACGAAGACATTCTACTCCGAGGAAAATATATATATTTATTGTTCAATATATTTTAATTAAAATATTCTCTTTAAGCAATTCAGTAATTACTTTTTGAGCAATTTTCCTGGTTTGAAACAAAAATATTATGATAAGTCTATAAATATATATATATCAATTTAAATTCGCTTCAGTAATAAGCGAATAATATTTTTAATTATTTTTCTAAACCAACAAAAAAAACCTTCTCAAACCTAAGGACCACTGAACTAGATGATATATTTCCTGGAAAACGGCTTCGGAATTAGAAGCAGACTATGAAATTTGAACATACGCTGAAGTGCAAAAAAATCGATCAACCAATAAAAACTTTATTAAATAGTAAGTCATTTTTAATTTTTTTACAAGTAACCATTAATTATTGCTTATTGCAAGTGACTTGGCACTTTTCGTTGATTTAGCCCTTGATTAATTAGGCACACAATTTGAACTGCTTGAACTTCAGAAATATCCATTTTGTATATTATATCTTTCTATCAATGATGTGTAATTCAAAATTATTTATTTTATTGATATTTCAAATGGAATTTGATCTTTTATTAAAATTTTATTTAAATGTAAAGGGATATTGAGAAAGTATGATAATTTGTAATTGTATCTTTTAATCTAATTTTAATTATTTTTCTTTATAAAATTCAAAAATTATCTATAATATTTATTGATTATGTTAGTTTAAGAGTTAATAGAACAAATTATATGGTTATTTGTAAAAATTTTAAAAATAATTTCGTATTTAGTAAATTGGTGCCTCGATTTTTTTGCACCGTAGTGTATTTTCTAAAATGTCAATATCGGTGGTACAATCAGTAACAATTTATCAGTTCATACAAATGGTTATCTGGGCATCCCCTCCAGATGCCTCATCTCCTCCTACCGTCTTGCCAAGTCATAAATTTAAGTAGGCAAAAAATATTCTCTATTCCTGATTCTACCTCAGTGTAGTATATATATATATATATGTCGTCTACTCTCTGATAGTATTCAAGTCCCTGTTGCTGGCTCATTGTATTAAACAACTTTTGAAAACTTTAAATAAATATAAGATGAGTAAACGGAGAGCTGATCCACCCAGTCCAAATAATAGTCCTGAGCAAAGTAAACGAAAAATTGATTTAACGAATCAACAGAGAACTGACTACATTAAAAATCGATTCAACAATCTGTTCGATTGGGTAAGTTTCAAATCAATTTTCTTTGCAATTTCTCTTATATCTAATATTAATCAAAAGATTTTGCCTGACTGTGTGTAGCTTTGCCATATAGTTTAAATAAAGATGGCTGATTGTTTCGAATTATGATTTTCTTCAAAAATTAAATGTCAATGGAATGACTATTGCTTCCCAATTTGAATAAAAAAGTTCAAATCCCTGACTATTGTAGACTTTAAATCATAAGATCAGTGACGGAACTGTCAAGAGTATTTGTCAAGAAAACATAAATAGTACTCTAGAAATAATATTTTTCGGTAATTTGTTCTTAAAATAAAATAAATATTGAGATTTTCATTTACCAGATTTAAATTTATTTTGAAATTCAATAAAGCTTTTAAAAAATATCTAATTTGAAAATTTTTTATATTCCATAATTTGGGTCAAATATAAAATCCATAGTCCTATAATATACACCTACCAAAATTGAAGACAGAGAGAGTATATCTTTTTTAATAGTGGAAAAAAATTTGGTCCCTAACATAAGAGGAATTTTAAATAAATAATGCAATTTAGACAATTTTTCTAATTTGATTTAAATTCTTTGAAATGTAATAAATATTATTTTTTTCAATTAATTAATCTTTATTCGAATAAATTGTAAAAAATAATTTAATCTGCATTTATTCTATTTTTATCAATACTATTAGTTACCTTTTTTGCTGTTTCCAAACTAAAAATGTTTTAATCCAAATTTTTCAGTATAACTTACTAGATTGAAAACAAAAATTTACAATAAATATTTCATTGTTCTTATCCATAATCAATATTTAAAAGGATCGTAGGGAGTTGGAAAATAATTTAAATCGAAAGCAAAGCTTCTTAATTAAATGGCCCTAACGTTTCCGTCACTGATTAGCGACTTCCTCAGTGGCTCATTTGACATACTTATTTGTCAGGGGTTCTAACTATAAGAAATAAACTGCAGCGGATGGTTCTAAATTTTATCCAAATTCATTTGAAATATTAATATGTTTATTCCTTTATTATTAATCAGGTATCACTTTCAATTTGCAGTTCATGTTAACTTTAATTCAAAAATAATGATAGATTCTCATTTAACAGTCGAGGAATAACCATTCTACATTCGATTTTTGACATTTCGGTTATTATTGGTAACCATTGGTGAATACATGGAGCAATCGACTTAAAATAAAAATAGCGATCGATTCTCATCTAATACTTGAGGAATAACAATTCTACATTAGATTTTTGACCCTTCGATTATTATTGGTAACCATTCCTGAAGACATGGAAGAATCGGCTTAAAATCAAAAATAACGATCGATTCTTATCTAATACTAACTCAAGCTTGAGTTGTTTACTAAAAAAGAATTTATTAATTTTGATTTTAAGTCGATTCTTCCACGTTTTCAGTAGAGGTTGCCATTAATAGTCAAAACATCAAAAATGAAATGCAATAAGGTTATTCCTCTAGTATTAGATAAGAATCGATCGTTATTTTTGATTTTAAGCGGATTCTTCGATGTCTTCAGCAATGGTTACCAAAAATAATCGAAGCGTCAAAAATCCAATATAGAATGGTTATTCCTCAAGTGTTAGATGAGAATGAATCGCTATTTTTGATTTTAACTCGATTCCTCTATGTCTTCAACAAAGTTAACGGATAAGAAAACAACGCAGTTGCTATGGTTACTTATAAAATGTCCTCCCAAATTTTTAGCATTTGACAGAGAGAAGCCTACCCATTCTTATTTAAACAAAGTTAAATGAGCTATATTAAAACGATTAAATGAATAAATTTTAAAGAATTTAAAAAATGTACTATCTTACTCTAGAGTAAAGTACTTTAAAATATAATTTTACTAAAAACTTTATTTAACATTTTTTGTGATTCCCAAGGTACTTAATTAGGATATTAAATTTCATCAAAATTGGTTAAGTCATTTTTAAGATATTTAAAAAAAAACTAAAAAGTACTGAAATAAAGTACTAATGTTTGTGGGCCGATATGTACCAAAAACTAATCAGCGCTTCATTTTGTTAAACTAATGGTATACACTACATTTACAAAAAAAATTAACATTAAATATCTTTGTGTATGTAAACATATTTATATATTTACTCTTCTAACTTTCATAATAGAAAAATCGTGTATAATGCTCTCAAAATTTATATTATTTGTAATTTCTTGTTTTATGGAAAATATTGCAAGATTTTGTAGTCTAAAGGTGGATACACTAGCGTGCTGCGCCCGGTGTCCGCTATTGTGTATCCGCCTTTAAGGAGGTTCTTTCGCGACAATCCACACAAAAGTTTTACCCTCGTAGCCACTCTATAAATATGAATGGTGTTAAAATTTTAGGTTATGTTTTTTTAACGTGAATGTACTTCTCACAATACTATATCCTCTTTAAGAATGGATCTTTTGCAAGCCATTGATATTTTATCCCCTCCACTAAAAATAATCGGCCAAATAGGTTTGTTTTTTTATCAAAACTACATGGTAAATAATTTAAATTTTTTAAGTTACTCTGAATATATTATTCTAACAAATATTAGTTTTTCATCAAGATGATGAAAGTCCTTCAATGAAAATAAACTGCAACGGATCGTTGCTAAACTTTATCCAAATTCATTTGAAATATTAATATGTTTATTCCTTTATTATTAATCAGATATCACTTGCAATTTGCAGGTCATGTTGACTTTAAGTAAAAAATAATGATCGATTCTTTCAAGCTTGAGTTGTTTACCAAAAAAGAATTTAGTCTTTTTGATTTTAAGTCGATTCTTCCACGTTTTCAGTAGAGGTTGCCATTAATAGTCAAAACATCAAAAATCGAATATAGAATGGTTATTCCTCTAGTATTAGACAAGAATCGATCGTTATTTTTGATTTTAAGCCGATTCCTCCATGTCTTCAGCAATGGTTACCAATAATAATCGAAGCGTCAAAAATCTAATGTAGAATTATTATTCCTCAAGTAATAGATGATAATCAATCGCTATTTTTGATTTTAAGTCGATTCCTCCATGTCTTCAGCAATGGTTACCAATTAAAACCGAAACGTCAAAAATCTAATATAGAATGCTTATTCCTCAAGTACTAGATGAGAATCAATTGCTATTTTTGATTTTAACTCGATTCCTCTATGTCTTCAGCACTGGTTACCAATAAAAACCGAAACGTCAAAAATCCAATATAGAATGATTATTCCTCAAGTACTAGATGAGAATCAATCGCTATTTTTGGTTTAAAGTCGATTTCTCAATGTCTTCAGCAATGGTTACCAATAAAAACCGAAACGTCAAAAATCCAATATAGAATGATTATTCCTCAAGTACTAGATGAGAATCAATCGCTATTTTTGGTTTAAAGTCGATTTCTCTATGTCTTCAGCAATGGTTACTAATAAAAGCCGAAACGTCAAAAATCCAATATATAGAGTGATTATTCCTCAAGTACTAGATGAGAATCAATCGTTATTTTTGGTTTAAAGTCAATATCTCTATGTCTTCAGCAATGGTTACTAATGAAAACCGAAACGTCAAAAATCCAATTTAGAATGATTATTCCTCAAGTACTAGATGAGAATCAATCGCTATTTTTGGTTTAAAGTCGATTCTCTATGTCTTCAGCAAAGGTAACGGATAAGAAAACAACGCAGTTGCTATGGCTACTTATAAAAATTCCTCCCAAATTTTTAGCATTCCACAGAGAGAAGCCTATCCATTCTTACTTAAGCAAGGCTAAATGAGCTATATTAAAACTTTCAAATGAATAAATTTTAAAGAATTTAAAAATTAAAAAAGTACTATCTTACTCTAGAGTAAAGTACTTTAAAATATAATTTTACTAAAAACTTTATTCAACCTTTTTTGTGATCCCCAAGGTACTTAATTAGGATATTAAATTTCATCAAAATTGGTTAAGTCATTTTCAAGATATTTAGAAAAAACTAAAAAAGTACTGAAATAAAGTACTAATGTTTGTGGGCCTATATGTACTAAAAACTAATCAGCGCTTCATTTTGTTAAACTAATGGTAGGTTTTCAATTTCATTTCAATCGGTGTAACGGTGTGGAAAAAATCGTGGGCCAAAAAAACGATAACATCCATCCATCCATCCATACATTCATACATCCATCCATCCGCACGCACTAAATGAAAAAATGGCACTTTTTGGCCTCTCGACGAGACCCCATGCAATTTTTGGCAAAACCGTCACGTGCTAAAATTCAACCTAATTGAATATTACAATTTGTGACTTGAATTGAGTTCATGGGTTCCGTAGTCTTTACCTGAGGACCCTTTGAAGTCGCGCTTGCCGCCAGACCGATTACAATACTTTCCCCATGCTACGCATTGGATAAAGTAAAAAAAAAATAATGATCATTTCCCCAACCTTTCCCAATCTACCATATGTAAAAAAATTTCATATTCAATTGCAAATATTTCATGTTTGGTGTGGTAAATCGTCTTCAAATTGTAACAGTGTGTGTATTATGCTTTTAATGATTAATATTCCAAGTTTCGAAGATTTCTTGAATTTTTGCATTTGTGAAAGAACTACCTTAAATCACTCATTGTGGAACCAAGATAATTAGCTACTTTCGGGACGAGGAAAAATATTTGAAATCATATAATAATTCATAATTCGTGGAAATCGAATAGTAAACTTATGAAGTGAACAAGTTGTTTTTACTTTACCATACAAGGCATGGTAAAGTATTGTAATCGTGCATGAAAAAAGTGTTTTTTTTTCCCTTCTTTTTTTTTTGAAATATCTCAAAAACGGCTGAAACTATTTTGATTAAAAAAATTGATCGAAACCGTGGGATTTCGGTCTATAAAATATCCCTATTAAGTGAACATCGAAAAAATTATATTTTTCGAGATAATAATTGTTTTGTCAAAATGTCTGTTAGTCTGTCTGGTTGTCTGGTTGTTAGTTAGTGCGTTACCAAATTTTTGTGGACGAGCTAGCTCAAAAACTAGTGTGAATATCAAAACCAAATTTCACACGTAGTTTTGGTCCATTGAGATTAAGAGCTGATTAGATTTTGGTGCATATCGACCCAAAATTAAGGGGGGTGGAGGGGGGGTTAAAAATTAAAAATCTAGGCCATTTGAGCAAATTCAACCAAATTTTATATACATAATCAGTGGGCCCCGAGAAGTCTAAAAATGCAAAAACTAACAGCCCAAAATGGGGGGATAGGGTCAAAAAATGAAAATCTAGGCCCTTGTAGCAAACTCAACCAAATTTTGTATACATAATCAATGGGCCCAAGGTAATCTAAAAATGCAAAAACTCCCTCCCCTAAATGATTATAAATAATTTTATTAAATATTAAATATAAGTGAGGGGCCAGGTTGTATGGTAAAAGTCAAGTGGATGGCCACATCAGAACACGTCAGCTTATTTACAACTATAACTAAATATAAAAAATGCCGCCCCAAAATGTGTGCGGACCGCACTCACACCCTAGACACGCCATTGCTGCCCATTCCATGACCGACTTCAGAAAATGGCTACATGCAGCAGCGATCTATTTCTACCCTTGTTAAAATGTTTTTTATCATCTTCTAGCTCTATCAGAAATTAGACAATGAAAATCAACAAATTCAACAAATTCAAATAGAGATAGACGTGGTTTATAAAGAAATACCAAAGCCACATGACGAGGATATGTTGACTATCAAACTTTTAAATGAAAAATTGGAACAATTGAAGGCACTTAAACAATCACATTCTAGGACTGATGAACAAATAAATACATTGTGTGAAATTTTTAACCGATTACTAATAATGGAAAATTACGTAAGTGTTCCAAACACTGTTTTTCTAAATTACCATTACACATTTTATCAAAAAATTCATTTTCTAGTACATGGATCATGAAGATGAACCAGAATTTTTTCTACGCATCACGGAAATTGAACAAGAATTGGAAGTATTTATAAAGAAGCAATTTGAGTAGGGTAAATTAATTTACAAGAAAAACATTCCAATGAACGTTTCAAGCCCGAAGCATAAAAATCCTTTACTATAAAATAATTTTATAAAAATGTGTGTGTAATCAAACTTTAAATTTAAAATTGTATTATTAAATAATAGTTAAATTGAAATGATTGAATATGTATTTTTTGTTTTGAAAAATATTTGACAAATAAATATGTGACGTCAGAGGTCAGCATATACAATTTTCTTTTATTTGGATATATAGTTATAAAGAAAATTTTAAAACGAACATAAAAACAAGAAAAATGAATGCTTAATCTGGGATGTTATAAATAATTTTTTGCATGTCAGAAGGGCATATAACATCTCTGGTTAAGCAGGGGACACTCTCATTTATTTTTCTTATAAAATTAAACCCTGTTACTATTGGTATTACGAATATTACGAAACCATTAACTGAGCATCCCCTCCAGATGCCTCATCCCCTCCTACCGTCTTGCCAAGACAACAAAGTAGGGAAAAATTATTTGATATTCCTGATTCTACTTCAGTGTAGTGTGTATACGAGTATATCTCCTGTACTCTCTGAGAGAATTCTAGTCCCTGTTACTCGCTTATTGCATTAAACAACTTTTGGAAATCAATTAAAGATGAGTAAACGGAAAAGTGATTCACCAAGTCCAAATAATACTAAGGACCAAAGTAAACGCAAATATTTGGTTTTGAATAAGCAGAAAGTGGAAGTCCTTACTAAACGATTCGACATTCTGTACAAAGGCGTAAGTATCAAATCAATTTTCGCTTCAATTTCTGTTCTATCTTATATTAATCAAAAGATTTTGGCTGACAGTGTAGCCTCGCCATATAAACATGAATGATCGTTTCGAATTTTGAATTTCTTCAAAAATTGAAGGCCAATGGAATGACTATTTCAAATTGAATATAAAAGTTCAAATCCCCGAAAGTACTAGACTTTAAATTTCTAAAGAAATCATGAAAGCAATGGTGGAGTTACAATACGACCTCAAATTCGAGTGAGAGTTTGCTTAAATTTTTTGGATTTATTATTTATTTTTTAATTTTATTAAAATTGTCTAAATATTAATGGATATTTGAATACTTATTTATATATGAAAGAAAAAATTATTTATTGATTGTATTATATTAAATATTAAAAATTCAAATCTTTAACAGAAAAAAATTGACGATAGAAAATTTTTGCCAGCTAGCGGAAGTAAATTTCGACATAAAAAAAAAGACTATCTTTGTTCACAAAATTATACCAGATACAAATAATCATCTAGTGACATGATATAGATTTGTTATTTTGTTTCCAATCAAGACACAATTGACAACGTACGATAAAACATTATATCTAGATATGAATCAATAAAAATCAAGAGTATTTATTAAGAAAACATAATTATTAGGTATTCTATATAGATGTAATGTTTTTTTCGAGAATTTGTTCTTAAAATAGAACAAATTTTGAAATTTCAATTTACCCGAATTAAATTAATTTTGAAATTTGATAAAGCTTAAAAAACATCCCTTTTGAGAATTTTGTATCTATACCTTAATTTTGAACAAATAAAAGATTATTCACCCATAATATATATCTACCAAAATTGGATACTGAGCGAGAATATCTTTTATAATAGTGGGGAAAAAAATGTCGTCGTTAACATAAGATATATTTTCATTAAATAACCCAATTTAGATAATTTTTCAGATTTGAATTAAATTCTTTGATATGAGATAAATATAGTTTTTCCTGAAATTAATTAATAGCTTTAGTCAAATAAGTTGAAAAAAATCATTTTGATTGAATTTATTTTATTAATATTATTATTTATTTATTTATTTTTACCTTAATTGCATTGTTTTTATAAAAATGTTTTCAATCAAATATTTAAAACGATATAGAAATTTTTTGAAAAAACTAAAACATTTTTTAAATATAACACTGGTTAATTTATTTCGGTTCCATTAGTTTTAAGAATAAACATTTACAATGTTCAAAATAGACCACTTTTCCTAAATACATTTACGAAATTGCTTTAGAAAATTACGATTGATGGTCGCACATCATACTATGTGCAACCATCAATCCCAGAGATGCATTAAAGCCGGTTTTAGCTCTTCTTACCAAAGGGCTTTAGGGAGAATTATTATTAATCTCAACTTGTCTGAACAAACACCAAGGTAGTATGTATAGTACAGGGAAAGAGCAGAAACGATGATATTGACTTGAAGATGTATTTTTTATTTATGATAAAATATTTTTTTTTTTTTTAAGGAATTTGGTGTTGGTACTTGGTGAAACGGTATGCAACCAGATATTACTTAAACCTTCACTTAAAAGTAATACATCTCTCGCTGACCAATCAATTACATCCGGCGCAATTTACTATTTTAGAGGATCAAATTCATGAGAAAATATTGCACTACAGGGAAGAACTTTATTTAAATAAATCCAAGAAAATTTCAAAACTCAAGAACAACAATTTTTCGAATAAAGGTAATAGTGAACACATCATGATTAAACCTAAACCTGCCTCTTTTTATAGTCGAGTAGTTAATTTAACAGACACAAAGTTCGATAATAAGGAAATAGAAATATTGAATAAAGGACAGAAATATGCACCTGATAACTACTTGACTCCGAAATTACTCCAATCATTAGCCATCGACACGGAAATTGCCTTAAGAGACCAACCTATCCTAATTAAAACTGTAACAGCCGTAAAAATTAAAAAATTAATCAATGAAACAAAAAATTAATTATCAAGATAAGGCAATATAATCCAAGAAATTAAATAAAAATAAATACTAACAATTTGATACTCACTAAAGCTGACAAAGGACAGGCTATCACCATCTTGAAGGGAGAAGATTATATCGAGAAAGTTGAAGATTTCATCTCTACAAGTGGTGCAGAACTCTTAACAAGTAACCCTACTCCAAAATTCCAAAAAGAAATCATTAACACCCTTAATGAATTCTCCAATAATCATCATAAAAAACAAAATTTATATTCCCTTAGAACAATGAATCCTCAAGTACCTATTCTTTATGGTCTCCCAAAACTTCACAAAATTGGCAATCACATCACACCAGTGGTTTCTTACATAAATGCACCGGCATACAAAATATGCAAATATTTGAATAATCTTCTCAAGGGTATGTTTACTTCTGATTTCGCAGTTAAAAATTCCCTAGAGCTAACAAATCTATTCAACACGTAAATATTCAAAATTCTTATAAGCTTATTTCTTTCGACGTGAAAAAACTTTTCCCCTCGATTCATCTTTTAAAATTAAAACAAATATTAGTCGATCTGATTGATTTTAATATTAAAGATCCTCTTCATAATATTCAAATTCTTAAATTTTTAGACCTATGTATTGTTGGGATTTAAGGGCTTTATGTGACTTTAGGAGAGCCCTATAATCTAAATTGGTCAGGTGTGTATAATGTTAGCACTCTGAATAAATAAAAATAGAACAAAATTTAGAAAAAAACTATTTATTAATAGAAAAAAATAATTCAAATTATAAATATAAAAGAACAAGCGGTTCAAGGGTTAAACCTGCCAGGCACGTTTAATATAATAAATATAAATTAAAGGTGAAAGAAATGATATATATTTAAATAAATACCATAAGAAAATATTAATAAAAGAAATATTTGCTGGCAGGGCCAATGTAGAAGTTATATAAAAAAATATACATATATAAAATTAAATAACGAATCGCTTCGATAAGCTCTGAAAGAAGATGAAGCTGAGTGAAAGAAAGCAAGCGAAAGATGGCGAAAGTAGAGAGTATTGCGTAGGCGGTCCGCAGGTCTGCTCAAGACTTCAGCTCCTTCTCTACTGCCTGAGCAAATTGTCGCCTCTAGGCTGACTGGCAGCGGACCTGAGATTAGCAACGCTCAGAGCCAGTCTCCAGGCTGCCAACCGTGGAAGGCTTTAATCATCCTATAAAAGAAGAACAAACTTGGCAACGAAGTTGCCCATTAAATGAATGGGGGGGTCTGCCCCTTATATCATTACATCCCCCCGGCCAGAAACATTAAAATTGGAACCACTTAAGAAGGTGACAAGTTTAATGCCTCTGACTCCAGGACCGAATATCATCGGCCAGCACCCGCACAGTATACTGTTACCATGAATTTACTGTACTGATGCTAGAATTACAATTGAAGTATAAAAAAATAAAAAAATAAACAAATAAATGCATAGGCATTGGATGTCCATGTCTGGGTGTCAGACAGGAACGTAGCTTTCCTGATCTTCCAGTAACATCGGGACAAACCAAGGCGAGCGCACCGCCACGGCTGTAACGTGGGAGTGAGAGATTATTTGCTTACAAGGGGAAATTTAATGACTGTTCAGAGCGCTTTGTCCTACCTTGAGGCCTCTGAAACCTTCAAAGCGGTTACTAGCTGTCCTCTGAACAAGTCGCGGTTAAATGGGAGCCGGAGGGGATGCTGGGCAGCCGTTTCAGACCCCGTGGTGGCCAACCCCAACGTCTTCCATCCAACCCAATTCTTAAGAAACTTACAATTCATCGGGCACACAGCCCGGCTCAACACAGAGAGGGAATGGCCCGTGCCCAATTGTCCGGGAATTGCCACGGCGGGTCACTGTCGGCTCATTCCTCTACAAACCACTACCATCAGGCACACAGCCTGGCTCACTTCTTAGAGTGAATGGCCCGCTCCCAATTGTCCGGAAATTGCATCGGTGGGTAGCAGTCGGCTCATTCCTCAAGAAAAACAATGGGTCTATGCCCCGCGGACTTAGCCGCCCATTAACCTGCCACACAGAAGAAAAAAACCATGGGTCTATGCCCCGCGGACTTAGCCGCCCATTAACCTGCCACACAGAAAAAAACAATGGGTCTATGCCCCGCGGACTTAGCCGCCCATTAAACCTGCCACACAGAAATCAATGCAAAAAAAGGGGGGGGGAAATTACTACAAAAATCTCACAATCCAACACAAGCCTGTGACAGACGACCGCAGAGGCAGGTCCGTCAGAACTGGCCTCAAAGTCCAGCCACGTCCACATCAGACACACAGCATGAGCCCCCAATGTTTCTCTACATTTTTACGGAAGGGACCAAAATTGGCTTTGACTGAAAAATAAAAAAATTAAATTAACAAAAAAATTAATGTTTGGGCAACTGCAACATTATACTACTTAGGTCCAGCCGACAAGGATCCTCAGGGCATTCTTCCTCTGAGTCCTCGACCAGACCGCCGACCATCATCACGATACTCTCACGCGTTTTTTACGCGGCTTAGACATGCATATAAGAATATATAAAAAAAATAAAATAAAACAATAATTAAAAAAATAATTATTCGCGACCATCGGCACACATCAAAAAAACAAACAATTCAACGAGCCTCAAGGGCTTTAAATTTTACCATTACAACAAACATACAAACCAGTCACAGACCACAACAAGCCAGTAGGCACCAAAAAAATTCTCCAGATAGGGCCCAGACCTTGCACTCACTTTTGACAGGCAACCGGTTTTTGGCAATTACAGAGAACACATAAAAAAATTGCCCAGAGCATAAAAAAATTTTATTGATTAAAAAAATCAGGTTACTATTAAAGGCAACAGAATAAAAAATTCTGATATCAGAGAGAATGGTGAATAAACTAACCATAAAAAATTCTATCGATAGAAAATACCGAATAAAGGACCTTCCTGTTACAATTTAAGGAACAGAGTTCAACCAATAATAGATCATAGAAAATGATCGCAAAGAATAACGGTAAAAAATTTTTATTAATAGTAATTTCTGAATTAAAAAAATTTAAAATTCCATTTTAGTTCGAGTAATTGTGACTTAATAGGGTCAGTAAAAAAACTCGACTTTGAACTTAGGCAATTGCCAAATGGTGGATAATATTTATATATATAAAAAAATAACCAATAAATTTTATCATCAGAAAATAACCTAGTGGGTCCGTGTTATGATTTATTCGCATTAATACCAAAAAAATAAATGCTAATCATAATTGATTCCAATGAGAAAGAGCAGAGAGAAAAATGTATAGGAGACTCTGAACCCAAGGACAATAAAGAAATAAATGGCTTCAAGAGTGAGCAAAACGCCGGTTCAATTATGAGAGTTGTTTACAGTAAATAGAATTACTCTTTGTAAATAT
This sequence comes from Forficula auricularia, assembly GCA_024734495.1. Taxonomy (NCBI): domain Eukaryota; kingdom Metazoa; phylum Arthropoda; class Insecta; order Dermaptera; family Forficulidae; genus Forficula; species Forficula auricularia. The sequence goes on from JALMQS010000189.1 coordinate 3,019,513, forward strand.
CATGGCTGAAGATGGGGGGGGGTTTACACACCGAATCGCTATTTTTCTGTTTAAACAAAGTCAATAGCAAATAACTGATTTGCCAGACTAGGTTACAAATAATTATTATTAAAACAATAATAAATTCAAAAAAATTGACAAGAAATTTCCATTTTAGACAGACCGACAGACGGAAAAACAAACAAAATCATTTTAAAAATAGATTGTGTTTTCAAATAATTAACGCCAAATTAAATCAAATTGAACTAATAATCAATTTAACTTGAATTTACAAAACGATTAAGAGAGAGGATTAAGGATTATCTTTTTATCTATAGATTTGCTTCTCTAATTAATCGACACCAATGATCTATTAGCTATAATAATTACTATTAAATGACTTCAGCTTCAATAGAAAAATAATTAAGAAAACTTATCGGGCTTAATTGACAAAATGATTTAGCGGAATTTCAATGATTTTAATAATTTAGTGACAGACAGATTTTAAATTTTATTTTCTACTGTTTCAAGAAAAAACTTAATTGATTTTAAATGCCACAATTATGAAGCTTAATTGAATGACAATTTTTAAGAAAAACTACTTTAATTAAGACAAAACGACTTTATTGAAATTTAGCGATTTAAAGAATTGAGCAAAAGAAAGAAGTTCTTTGCTTCTCAATAAAAAAATGATTGGACTTCCCGACGGACTTAAATAATTTACTGAATAGACAGACAGACTAATGAAATTTTCTCATTTTGATAAGAAATTTAATGAAATAAATTAATAAGAAAATTTACAAAAAAATTTACAAAAAAATATACAACTATTTACAACAAAAAATAATAAAATAAAAGGAAAAAATATGAAAAGAACTAAAAGGTTAGAGGGGGGAAAATTAAGAGATAGAATTCAACTGGAACAAGCCCCTATGTGGAATTAACACATAGTTTGTGATTAGCTTTTTTTAATCACTGTTCCGGGCTAGTATAAAACCGTTTCAACAACCGAGTGTTGAACACACCATGCTTCTTACCATGGATTGTTTCCAACCCATAAGTTCCTCCGGGACATATTTTTGCCACTCGGAAGGGCCTTACGTATAGCAAAAAGAATTTATTGTTTAGGGATTGCAATAATTTGTTGAAGAGTGCCAACACGGTAGTTTTAATACCGTGAGCTCCAAACGATTCCTTGGATTTTCCGGGCTTAGTTACTTTACTAAAGAAAAGTATTTCGCCCCGTACCACCTCAAGGATCTCCCTCAATCCTTGTTTTTGATACTTGATAGAGGATTTTACCTCTACTCTCTTTAATGGGAATTTAACCAGTTTTTCAGGTTGGGGATTTTTGATTACTTCAGGATGGTGAATTTCTGTGTAGACTATTTCTACTTCATCCTGGAACATTTGTAACCCATCCTGTTCACAGACTGCAACCGCCGTCTCTATTCTTGGGCTGTCTATAATGATTTCATCTGTGGTTTCCCATATTTCCCCAGATGTGCCTATTTTGATTGCCGTTACGGCATGCTCCCTTATACTTTTACCCAGCCTTATACTCTGGTCGTCCATTTTTCTAATTATCTCCTCTATTCTACTGTTCACGCCCTCAAATTTATCATTAATGCTCTGATTCATCCCGTCTATTTTATTATTCATCCCGTCCATTTTATTATTCGTCTCTCTACTGTTACTATCCATTTTATTCATTCGTCTCTCTACTGTTACTATCCATTTTATTGCTAATCCTAGTATCCATCCCTCTCATTTGTTCCATCATTTGTGCCATCATTTGCGCCATGTCAAACGGTGCAGTACTCACCGGTGCCGGCGGCTGCACTTCCGGACCGCTATCCGATGAAAGGCTCGGAAATTCAGCTGTGGCCGTTGCTATCTGCGCCTGGTCTATTGGTTCGGCTGGTATTTCCAACCTGGTTGAATGTGCCAATGGTTCTTGATCTTCTATTAATCCCGTGATTCCCGGCATTATAAAAAGGCTGTTTGTTCTTAAAAAACAAACAAAAAAAAATTAAACGAAAAAAAACAAAAAGACCTTCTCTCACTCAATTATACCCTTCACCCTCCTTAGGGCTTTTCAAATCTCGGTGGGACCTCCATGTTGGGATTTAAGGGCTTTATGTGACTTTAGGAGAGCCCTATAATCTAAATTGGTCAGGTGTGTATAATGTTAGCACTCTGAATAAATAAAAATAGAACAAAATTTAGAAAAAAACTATTTATTAATAGAAAAAAATAATTCAAATTATAAATATAAAAGAACAAGCGGTTCAAGGGTTAAACCTGCCAGGCACGTTTAATATAATAAATATAAATTAAAGGTGAAAGAAATGATATATTTAAATAAATACCATAAGAAAATATTAATAAAAGAAATATTTGCTGGCAGGGCCAATGTAGAAGTTATATAAAAATATATATATATAAAATTAAATAACGAATCGCTTCGATAAGCTCTGAAAGAAGATGAAGGCTGAGTGAAAGAAAGCAAGCGAAAGATGGCGAAAGTAGAGAGTATTGCGTAGGCGGTCCGCAGGTCTGCTCAAGACTTCAGCTCCTTCTCTACTGCCTGAGCAAATTGTCGCCTCTAGGCTGACTGGCAGCGGACCTGAGATTAGCAACGCTCAGAGCCAGTCTCCAGGCTGCCAACCGTGGAAGGCTTTAATCATCCTATAAAAGAAGAACAAACTTGGCAACGAAGTTGCCCATTAAATGAATGGGGGGGTCTGCCCCTTATATCATTACAGTATAAACCAGAACTATTATATATTTAATAATAAATGCCCTAAGTCAAAACGAAGGTTTAGCAATGGGCAGCCCGCTCAGTCCTCTCCTTGCTGAAATTTACATGGCTAATTTAGAAAAAACAATTCTTGGTCCGAATAATTCCTTTGCTAAACAAATTGTATTTTGGCGTAGATACGTTGATGATATTTTTGTCATATGGTCAGATACTCTTAGACAATTAAGCTCTTTCCAAAATTACTTAAACTCCATTCACCCTAATATAGAATTTACTTCCGAAATTGGAAATAAAACTCTTTCCTTCTTGGACCTCCAAATAACTATTTCGAAAAACAAACTTAATTACAAAATTTTTAGAAAAGATACTTTCACAGACACAGTGATTCCATTTTCGTCTAACCACCTCACTAACACCAAATTTGCCAGTTTTTATTCGATGATCTAAAGACTTATTTCGATACCAATGGACACTTCAGATTTCAACAATGAGCTAAATATCATTTATAATATAGCTGTGAATAATGGCTACAACACACTGATAATTAAAAAATTTACAAAAAAATTAATCAAAAAATAAGTATCTCTCACATACACTCACTAAATTCCGGAACTGATAAAATATTTAAAAGACTCCCCTTCATTTCGAACCACGTTACAAACCCTATAGCTTCAACTCTTAGAACATCTGGTATAACTCTTGCTTTATATAATAAAAACACTTTAGGTTCACAACTAATTAATAATAAATTAGACAAAATTGACAAATTATATAAATCAGGTGTATATAAATTGACTTGTGATAATTGTGACGCAATCTACATAGGACAAACTGGACGCTCTTTTAGAACTCGCTACTCGGAACATGAAAGAGCCTTTAATATAGTCTTAACAGATCAGATAATATTAATATGGAATCTACTTCTACCTTCGCCAATCATCTACATTTGAATAAACACACCTCTTCTATTAGCCACCTCGTTCCTTTACATTTCGAAAGAAAGGGCTTACGTTTAGATTTTTTAGAGTCAACGGAAATAAAATTAGCTCTCTCAAATAAAACGAATATACTAAATAATCAATTAGAAGTTAAGAAAAGTACAATCATTGATTACATTCTTTAAATATTTGCAATCTTGTGTTCATTAATTCTTCCCCCACCCCTCCACCTACCTGAGTGTAGATCCTTATTTCTCAGAAGGCCATCCAAAATTAAACAAAATAGACTTCCTACCTTTCTCCCTCCACTAATTTTAAATATTTACCCTTTTGTTATTTAAAAATAAATTTTACCATTGACTTGTATTCAAATTCGACTTATCCAGGTCAGTTACTTTCTGTTTCTCCTGAAGATGGGTTGGTCACCCGAAATATATATATATCGAGATTAAAGATTCTCCAAAAATAAATTCGTTTTATTTTTTATATCTTAATGTGAAACCTACCAAATATTTTTTATCCACTAATATGATAAAAGAGATAAATATGTTTTATAATTTGGTACACCTAGGGATGTAGTTACATAAATAGTTCTTTGTTACAAAAACTTAAAATTCCATTTCACAAGAATCAGCAAGGACATAATTTCGATTTGTTTTTAGAATCAACCATAAATTATACCTCTACTATTAAAAAAGAATATCTAAATTATAACAAAATTTGAATTACCCGAAATAATGGACATTTTTAATGCCCACCTCAGGAGTTCATCTTTATTCAATTCTGGATGCAAATAAAATTCGACATTTTTACCTGAATTTAAAGTCTAAAATAATATTAATATATTGCTTTTAACTAAAGCCAGATACTATAATAATAGGCTAGGAAAGCTGTCCGCCTGTATCTATGCAATCTAATGACGCCTCTGGATCGTACTAACCTATCCTACAGGCGTCCTTGTTAAAAGAATATTTATCATAAAGTTTAAAATTTGGGCAGCTCCCAATAGTTCATTTCTTATTTTTCTAATCAGCATTGGCGGCGCCAGGGGTGGATTTTGTGAGTTTGTGAACTTTTTTGCTAAGACATGTTTTTGATCAAACTTGAAAACCCAAAAAGTGACAAAGACGGTCACTTGTTTCGGTCGATGACTCATGGCCTGGCCGAGCAGCACTTCACTTATGAATTAAATAAAAATTGTGTCGATTCTTGGATCGACTCAAAAGATGAGAAATTTTTTCAACGCGGAATCCCTATGCTGCCTGAAAGATGGGGAAAAGTCGTAGATAAGTAAAGTTTAGGAAAAGCGGTGTTGGTTTATAGTGAAACATATTAAACACAGGAATTATTTAACGGGTTATAGTGGTGTTTCACAAAGAGGAAATAAAATTAAAAAATTAAAAAATCTTTTAAATTATTTTGGAGATTTTTTATTTATCTCTATACATATTTCGGGCTATGAACCCTTCATCAGGAGGTTTAACAGAAAACTGAATATAAAACTTTTACATAGTATCGATGTTAGAAAGAATTGAGTGGTTAGATTTAAAGGTATGTGGAAGGGAGAGAATGGGTATTGAACAAATTGTCTGGTCCGAGTCAGGTACATTTCAAATAGGATGGCTTTGTTCGAAATTTATTTGTATAGAATTCTGGGAATACCTATTAAAGGAATTTGTTTAAGGGTTTTAGACTATATAAATTTAGACAAAAGAAGAGGATATACAAAGTTGATTCGAAGATGAGAAAAGAGGAACAAATGTTTAGTAAAGAATGAATGAATTTCGGTTAAATTTGGTTTATTAATAGATCAATTATTGTTGATTTAGTGATTTCTAATTGGTTATTGAGAATGGGTTCATTGCGGGCGATTGCTTTCTTGATTTCAATGGATTCTAATAAATCTAGTTTGCGTCCTTTTGGGGAGAAATGTAGAATAAGGGGGCTTTCTTTAGATGGGGAATGATTGTTATCAAATAGATGTTCAGCAAATGCTGAAACGTAACTTAGTGGTTGGGGATTAGGTTTATCACTGTTCAATTGTAGTTGTTTCAGTGATCTCTTGTGTTCAACAATACGGTTGTTGATGGATCTACCAGTTTGTCCTATGTAAAAAGCTCCACAGTCGCATTGTAATTTGTAGACGCCGCTTTCTTCTTTGGGATCAATTTTATCTATTTTATTATTTACTAAATAGTAGGCTAAGTTATGTCTATTATAGAGGGCTGGGGTAATATCTAATTTTGAAAAAGTATTAGTTATGGGGTTGGTGAAATTATTGGAATAAAAAGGAAGTTTTTTGTATATTTTAATGATTGTTGGACTAATGGCATATAGGCGGGTTGAAATTTGTTTGGAAATGATTTTATTGTAGATATTATTTATAACCTGACGGGGATAATTGTTATTTTCAGCTATTTTATGAATAACTGTTAATTCATGTCTATAATTTTCGATGTTTAGTGGGATATTAATTAGTCTATGGAACATAGCGTAAAATGCGGAGCATTTGGTGTTGTATGGATGATTGGAAGATTATGGGATAACTGTGTCCGTGAAACTGGGTTTCCTGTAAATTTGATATTCTATATTGTTGTTGTTAATGGTGATTTGAAGGTCGAGAAAGGGGATGGTTTTGTTGCCTAATTCACTTGTAAATTGAATTTTTGGATTTAAAGAATTTAGGTATGTTTCAAATGGGGCAATTTGTCTCAATGTACCTGACCATACTACTAGAATATCATCTACGTACCGTTTCCAGAACTTTATATGTTGGAAGTGGCTGTTGCTGGGGCTTAAAATAGTATCCTCCAGGTGTGACATGTAGATTTCAGCTAATAGTGGGCTCAATGGACTGCCCATCGGAAGTCCATCATTCTGCTTGTAGAAAGTGTTATTAAAAAGGAAATAATTTTGATCTAGACATAGGTTAATTAGTTTTTGAATATCTATTATTTTTTGGGGGTCCTGGATATTTTTCTTTAGAAATTGAGTTAATATATTTTTTAGATACAAAATTGGAATGGAAGGGAATATATTTTTAACATCGAATGAAATTAATTTGTATGAGTTATATATTTTAATTTGATCAAGAGAATTTACCAGTTGTATTGAATTTTTAATGGAATGTGTGGGGGTGAATGTATCTAACAACAGGTCGTTTAGATATTTACAAATTTTATAGGCAGGGGCATTTATGTAGGAGGCTATAGGTCTAAAGGGAGTATTAATTTTGTGTATTTTTGGGAGGCCATAAAGAATAGGGATTTTCGGATTCATGCATTTGAGGTGGAAAGATTCGCGTTTGGTTAGGAGATTTACAGACAATTCATTCAATACTTGTTTTTGGTATTTCGGGGTTGGGTCAGACTTTAATATTGTTGTATCACTCGCCGAGATGAATTCTTCCATTTTTTTAATGTAATCTTCTTTCTTGACGATAGCAACTGATTGACCTTTATCAGCTCTTGACACTATTAGGTTGTTATTTTCAATTTTGGATTTTAAATTTTGAATATTTTTCACTTCTCTATTGTTGGTGTTATGTTGAGTTTTCTTAAGAGTTTTTTTAATTTGGAGGGCTAATTCGGTTTTGACTTCAGTAGGTTGGCCTATAAGGTCTAGTTCAGAGTCTAATGCCGTGGAAAGACATGGCCCTAGAGTTGATGATCTGGGTGGGCGCGTATTTTAATCCTTTGTTGATAAATAAAAAATCTCCAAAATAATTTAAAAGATTTTTAATTTTTTAATTTTATTTCCTCTTTGTGAAACACCACTATAACCCGTTAAATAATTCCTGTGTCGTAAATAAGGATGGACAATACTTTGAATAAAATACATTGTCCAATTCCTCTGAATAAAGCTTCAAAGGTACAAAAAAACCATCAAAACATATTTGTAGACCTAATAGAACCTCTGTGTTTCTAATTTGTCCAATTCCCTGGTATTCATATTTATAAAGAGCTTCATTACCTCTAAGATTTACACTTTTACCACACTTTGAGTAATTTAATGTGGTTCCACAATCAATTTTAGGGTTTCGGTAAGAAGTAAAATGATACACTATCAATGTCTGTTTGTCTGGGTGTCATAATATTTTAGCTTATCGTAATCCAAAGAAGATACAAACTTGAAACAGTAATAATATTTATTGATTTTTTCCGGAATCAAAAATTGTTTTAAAATTTTAATCGGTATTTTGGGGTGGGTCGAATTTTTTATCTGGGTAAAAAATAAAAAATACTGTTTTATCATGAAGTATGAGATATTCCTGTAGATATCTCTTTAAATAGAAATAAGTATATAAAGGTATATATAGGGTGGGGCATTAAGATCTACCACATTTTGAAGAGGTATAAAAAATGAAAAAATTTAAGTAACTAGAAAAAACTAAACTTATTTTTTAAAAGAACATAAACTATTTTTTTTTTTATTATGTTTTAAACATTATATCAGACGAATGGGGGTCAAAAAGGAAAATTCTAGCCCTTTCGACCAAACTCAACCAAATTTTGTATACATATTTTGTGGACCCCAAGAAGGCTATAAATGCAAAAACTAACCACCCAAAAATGTAAATGTGTAGTTGCGTTTGGAGCAAACTTAACCAAATTTTGTGTACATATTCTGTAGGGCCCCTGAAGGCTAGAAATGCAAAAACTAACCACCCAAAATGAGGGGAGGGGGTCAAAAATAAAAATTCTAGCCCTTTCGACCAAACTATGTATACAAAATTTAGTGTTTTTGCATTTCTAGCTTTCTGGGGGTCCATAGAATATGTATATAAAATTTGATTGAGTTTGGTCAAAAGAGCTAGAATTTTCATTTTTGACGCTCCCCCCCGCCATTTTGGGTGGTTAGTTTTCACATTTCTACCCTTCATGGGGCCCACAGAATATGTATACAAAATTTGTTTGAGTTTGCTCCAAGCGCAAGTATTTACATTTTTTCACCCCCCCCCCCCTTTTTTTTTGGGTGGGAATTTTTTTAAACAAAAGTTGTCAGAAATCACATCCCTTACAACTTAGCTCATGATAAAATTTGCCGTAGAGTTAATAGTTTAAGAGTTATTTGATAATTTAATAATTTCATTCGTGCGCCCCCCCCAAACCCCCTTTTGGGTTCAAAATATCAAAACGTTATATAGCAATAAACGTAAGTTAGAAGACATCTGATCCAAATATGAAATTTCATATTAATCGCTTCAGCCGTTTTTACGTGAATCGTGAGCAACTTTTCGCGGAACCCACGGAAACAGACAGACAGACAGAAATTTTGTTGTGGGTGTTTTCGTTCATAACTTTGCTTGAAACGTGTGCAATCAAAATTTGGCGTGATTTGGACCAATGTACAGACAAAACCTTAATTTTATATAGGGTGACCCAGCCAGTAGTTGATACCCACCAGTAGTTGATCGAATGTTCAAATTTTCGTGTCATTTTCAGTCGGAAACAACTATTTTTTCTGGGCCCATTGAAAAATATATTTAGTTATTTATGATTTAAAATATTGTCAACGCAGGTTGTTTCACATATCGAAGAACCAACTAAAACCAGCAAAACAAGAAATATTTTTTCGGTTCATGAGTTGCAATGCTTTTAAAAAATGTAATTTTTTAATTTTCATTGTGTCTCTTAAAAAATAATAAAAAAATAAATAATAATAAAATAAAATATAAATAACATTATCAAACTGTGTTATTTTACCTCCTTTGAAATCATTGGATTTGACTTTGATCAAAAATTTGATTCGCCCGATCAACTACTGGAACAAATTTTTTTTTTTAATTCTATTGTTTATGCTCTTTAATAAGGCCTGAATTTTATATTCTCCTATGATTGGACACATATAAGGGATTGTTATTATGGTGTGAGTTTTCTATTAAGATTTAAAATGAAAGCTGGGTGATAAAAATAGCGTAGCATCGGCGTTATTTGATCAACTACTGGCTGGGTCACCCTATATAGATAGGTATTTATTTTTTTGGCCTTAAAATGACGGTCTGAGAAAGCACATAATAAGTCATTTTTGTACCTGTTGGCATTTAAAATATCTTAAGTTACAAAAAAAAAATTACTCATTCTCTCAGTCTCTTTTTTATCAACGTCAAATAAAAACTAATTTGATATCTCATGTATTTGAAGTTTTAAGGTACGGACCCCTTACAGTATGAGATCCGTTTCGCAATGGCCAGCTTATTTTGAAATGCTTGAGTAAAAGTTTTCTGAAATGATTTAATTAAGGTAAAGAAATAAAAAATTTTATTTTTGGAAATATGTATTTATTATAATTAATAAAATACATATTATACATACAGGTTTTTTAATAAATATTATAATACTTTATAAATTAAATTTATATTATTTATATATTTTGTTTTTAAAAATAAAAAAATATATAAAATATTTTATAAATAATTTTATTTAATCCAAGTTAAATAAATTTAAGAGGAAGAAAAAACTATTCCATTTAGGAACTATTTAGAAAATGAAAATTGCTTTTATAAATAACGCTTTCACAAAATTCGGTGGAAAAAAATTTAATTACGAAATATTACATTAATATAAATAGTAATAATGTATATATAATTGCTACAGATTGCATTCATTCTTTGACATAATCAGAATAAGAATCATATTCTTATATTTCGCGTACCTTTTTGGTAATCAAACAAATTTTTTTCTACGTTAGAAATAAGTAGATATTTGAAAATCACTATTTTTTTCTTTAAATAGAACTTATTCATTTTTTTTCCTAATTTTTAAAATCCATAATCTACATAGATAATATATATATTTCTGTGTGTATATATTTGTTTTTTTATTTAGTTTTAAAAATGTAATAAATTCTTAGTATTCAACGTATATATCAAGATATATATTTCGTCTTTTATCTCTCTTTGAAAATCCTACTCTAAAATGAAAATGATAATAAAAATTCAATAATTAGAATTTTAGACCCAGTATAATACAATAATTTTTTTTTAAATACGACATTTCTATTTTTAATCTAAATTCTTGAATCAAACACTATTTTTCAAACATAAAATAGAAATTAGAATAAGAAACCTTGTATAATTTCCTTAAACTGGGTTTAAATTAAAATACCATCATTTTCAGGGCTGGGTTACTTTTTAAACGATTTATTCTAGATGTGTTAACTGAGCTAGTTCCTCAAAATGAAAAGAATTAGTGCTTGTTCTCTGGTCGTTTTTTTGGGAGAAACTGTAACAATAAATTGAAAGTTTATGTGCAGAATTTTTATATATTGAAGGAGACAATAAAAGAGTGTGTCTTCTGCTGGAATTATAAATTTTATTTATTTATAAGGAGACTATAGTTTCGAGGGCTTTGCCCTCTTCATCAGTCTATTACAATTGATTCACAGGGAATTAATTTATTATAATTCCAGCAGAAGACACACTCTTTTATTGTCTCATTCAATATGTAACTATAAAGTTACTAGTTCCTTTAATTTTTCAAGACCTCATAGCTTCGTTAAAATTATCGACATTTTATTTGAAATATTTAGCGAATAGTTATTGGATAAAAAATACTTGGTAGGTTTCACATTAAGATATAAAAATAAAACGAATTTATTTTTGGAGTCTTTAATCTCGATATATACGAGTATATTTCGGGTGGCTCACCCCTCGCAGTTACTTTCTGTTGCTCCTGAAGATGGGTTAGCCACCCGAAATATATATATCGAGATTAAAGACGCTCCTAAAATATATTCGTTTTATTTTTATATCTTAATGTGAAACCCACCAAGTATTTTTTATCCAATAATTTTAAAAAATGTTTCACCAAGTACCAACACCAAATTCCTTAAAAACTATTTAGCAAATAGTCTTAAAAGTGAATCAAAATTAACCACTGAACAGACATTGGACAATTTATTTTTGTAAAAGCTTTCACGGAAAGCCTAATAAACCTCCAAGAAAGTCAAGGATAGAAAAAAAACGAATATATTTATATTTTATTAGAATTGTGAATAATATTATTTTTATAGAACTTGAAATTGTTGAAGAGAATGAATTAGTGTTCAAAAAATTGATTTAGAAAATAAAAAATAAAAAAATACAATAAAATTGTCAATGATATCTTGATGTGATGCAGACATTTATTTGCCCCTTGTGGCAACGATGGATTTAAAATCCATGCCTTAAGAATTTATCCTACCCTGCTATGGGAAAATGTGTCACTTTATGAAACAATTTCTAATCAAAAATCACAATTATTTTAAAGAAAATTTTAATTAACACGGTGACTAGTTACAGTTATTGTCGTAACTTGGATTGATAATGGTGGATCAGCCTCGAGAGGTCTGGACTCTCTATCAGTAAAAAGGAGGGATGGGACTCTATGTCATATCTTTGATGCGAAAATTCATATATACAGATATAAATTTAATAATAAAACTTGAGCAAGATGCGAGGTAGGTTTCACAAAAAAATGAAATAAAACAAAATTGAGTTTTGAAACCTACCTCGCATCTTGCTCAAGTTTTATTATTATATTAGAATGTTTCACCTAGAACCAACATCTATCTCCTTTAAAGTTAGAAATAAATTTAATCGTTTTATTTTTCAACTTTGAACCGCCCTGGTTACGTCTATGCTTACAGTAACTAGTAACTTGTATTTGTGCCTTCCTCAAAATGAAAGGAACAAGTACTTGTACTCAGTTTCTTAAAATGGAAGTAATTAGTATCTAATTCTCCAAAAGTGATGAAACTGCCCAGCCCTGATCTTTCTTTTCTAATTCAGTGTCTTATCAATAAGTGGGAAATCTTTTTATTATTGTTGATTTGAGACTTAGATGATTGCATTATTTGTAAGTTGAAGAATTCCGTAAAAATTATGTAGATTTAGGTATTTTTTATTTGAATTCACAATAAATCGATGCAAAAGTACCTACTCTACGTTTTTTTCAAACGAAATTCTTGAACTTACAATCTTTTCATAAGATTAGAAAAGACAGGTTTAGGCTTATTCTATAAGAACAGTAAAACTTCGTTGTGAATCTAAATGCTACATAAATATTAATATATAATTATATAACAAATTTATACTTATTGGTATTATTTTCATTTTTGAATACATCTATATATATAAAATCTATTAAATTACTAAGGATCTGAAAATAATACGAGAGTTAACTTGATTAAATATTTTCAGCCCACAATTTCCGTCGATATCAATAAAAAAAATTTCATTTTTTATGAATATATATAAAATAAATCTTAAATTATTAAATTTGTAAATTATGATTAAATCATATTAATAATAAATGAAAATAAAACTCAAACATTTTTGTAAGATGTAAATTGTAGAAATATTTTCAATTTCTTATTGAAATAAAATTATTCAAAGTTGAGTAAAGTATTTCTGAGAGTACGAGATAGGAGGGAATCAATAAATTGATTGTTTTTAATGAAGTTAAATATCTGGAAATACTTAATCATTTATTCAAAAATTTTATTCCATTATTTGTGCTATTTTATAAAGTACTTGAGTTGTTTTAAACAAGTGCAAAAGTTTGTATCAATGGAGAAATAATCATTACACCTATTTCAAATGAAATGTGTCAAATTCACTAGGCCGTTAATAAATATTTCCATCATATCTTTACAAACATGTTATATATTACCTCCAAAATGCGAATCAGTATCAAATCTTTAGTTGTAAGTTATCAATCTAAAGATTTTTTTCTTATAATCGAACAAATCTACCGTTTGTTTAAATACACTCAAAGCAGGCCTGACCATAAAGTAATATAGAGTGGAAGGCTCCATAAGGAGCCAATGTATTTTAGCGTATACGAGTAACAGAGCTCTCTGGCGAGACCAGGGCAAAACCATTGGGCAATAAAATGGCGGAAACCGCTCTCTTCGGGGCAAATTTTGGTGACATTATCAAGAGTAAAAAATTCGCTTATATATATAACATAAAGGGTATGTATCTTTTATCTATGACAAAGGCTTTGAATGTTCTATGATCTTTGGATGGCTCTTAAGAACTAAGAGTTTGCTAAGTGCAGTCGCTAAAGAGCGCTTTTTCTATATACCGTAGCCTTCCACTCTATATTATTCTATGGGCCTGACCTGAGGGGTGATCCTCCCAGGACCCGGTAAAAAAATATAAATATAAACATTTTAAATATTGCTTCATAAGAATTGGAAACCAGAAATTCTTTATAACAAGTTTCTGTGATGTTTCGCATCCAATCGACGTTTCTACAGGCTCTAAACTAAACAATAAGTATTATTGTAATCAACTACAATACAAACAATGCATTTATATAAAATTGATTGTGTATATTGTTTGAAGGGAAAGTCAATGTGAAGGAAATGTAATATAGAAAATAAATGTTAAAAAAATTTGTACTTCAAAAGATTTTTTCCAATTATTGTTTCTTAAGGATGAAATCAATGATGGTGTCCTCTGCTTAGTACAAATAGACATATACCTATATATAAGTGAATATATAAATATGGTTTATTTGTTAGACTCTCTAGTTTATAAGGCTTGACTTTCATCATCAGTCTTTTTAATTAGAAATAATTCTCATGGGTTCTAATATCCGATTTGGTCACTCATTGATTTCTCTTTAAGAACTCTGTGGTTAACGTATAAATCTGATTCTATTATAGAATACTTATAGTCTAGTTTAGCCAGTGGAAGGCTCGATTAGACGAAACGTGGTAGAGTAAACATATTATAAATTTTTATATGTCAAATTGTTGATTCTTGATCCCCAAAAAGTAAATTTCATCATGAAACTAAACATAATAGCATAATTAGTCAAAATTTAGTAAAACTATCAAACCACTTGCAAAGTCGTATTTTAAAGCCTTCCTCTCAATCTTTCATGTCTATACATTTCATAAAAATTTGAAACTTTAAAATTCAAGATAAAAATCGAGTATGTCAAGCTAAAATCTCTTTGCTGAGTGCTAAGAGAATAAAATGTTTTACTTTGACCTCCTCGATTTTAATCTTATAACTTTAAAACTAGTAGTAGATATGAATTTGTATTTACATGAAAGAGAGAAAATTAAGTTTTAATATAATTTACAAAATCATTGTTTTATAAGTATTTTTGTATTGTTTTATATCTAGTGAGGAAAGCTTTAAAATAAAAACGAAAGAGGTTTGAATGTTTTACTGAATTTTTGACACATCCCTAATACTCTATCGTTTTTTAAAGAAGAAAGCTGATATCTCCACTGAATGAATAAAAACATATTTATATTAATTTTACCAGTTATCCTCTACTATATTTCTTAAAACATGAACATAATTCCTTAAACTTTGTCAGTAATATATAAACTACTTTAAGATTTAGATTTAAGGTAGTTGTTACGCAAAAATGGTTTTCTTAGGATTTTTTGAAATTTAGACAGATTATTATTTAAATACTTCTGCATCGATTGGTGTCAAAACGAAATTTATGAACAATAGAGTTTTGGAGATATTAAATTTCAAAAATAGAGTTTTTCAGACTCTTTTACATTGCACTATACGGGATATCGGAAAATTTACATACATCTTTAATTATAATTAAGAAACCCTTCTTACCATTTTTATAAAAAACTAAACCAACATTAAACAATAATCAATACATATTTTAAGACAATTTTAATTCATAGTTACAACACATTTTTTGAGATAATAATGAATAAACAATGAAAAATATATAAAAAAAATTTACACTAAAAACAATTTGGCAACAGCTCATTTATTTAACCAACGAAAGATGAATAAAGCGCACATGCGCTAGATTTTTTCAAAATTATAATTTTCATAAGGTGTAACGTAGGCGTTGATTACATTTGTTAAAAAATAACAAAACGATTTTTATTGAAATAAATCGACCTTTAAAATGTATTTTATCTGTCATTTTAATATAAAAATAATCAATCTCTTACAATGGTGCCAGATTTGTCAAACGAGCACGGGATTGGCTAAAATCGGTACATAAACAGCAAAAAGTTTTGGGCTTATGAATTATGAATCCTTATTGTTTGTTCTATATACTCTAGCATTAACTTTTTGCTAGTATTGTCGCGAAACAACTACCTTAAGTGAAGGAAAAATAAGGTCTAAACAATAAAAACAATAAACAAATAAAATATCTATAGGAAATCTTGCGTAACTCCCCCCCCCCCCCCCCCCGAGTCCATAATTTCTCTCTACGGTCCAACTCCAAGGTAATAATAGTAGTTTATTTACATCTTTAGATTAAACAGGCATGTAAAACTGCTCTTTCGGATTTTGTAGGTAACATTCTTTTATTTGGTATTTTTGAATTAAATATTGAAAATTAAGATTTTTTTAATTTTTATCATTTATTTTTAAATAATATTTATTCATAATTTTAATGAAATATATATCATTTATTTAAAAATAAAAAGACATGGAAAGCACGAGATTTATTTGAATATATCTAAACTAAACTATAAAATATAGATTGTATAATATATTTTAATAAAATGAGAATGGTTCTCAAAATAAATATAAAAAAATGAAAATATAATAAAAACAGAGAGTATTGTTTATTAAATAATTTAAAAAATAGTTAAATGTATTTGCATTTTTTTAATATCAAAATGATTTATGGGAAAAAAAAATATTCAAGTTGCAATAAATCTTTTTTGAACATTTTATTTTTTTTCAACAGACAATTATTTTAAAAAAATATTAGAATAAGGTTAGAACACAGTTAAGAGTTTCGAGTCCCTGGCGTGACCAAAAGGTGGTCGTGACATTTCGAAAAGTGACTAGACAGAAGATTAAACATACTAAAAAATGAATTAAAGCTTAAAATATATGGCGATTTTCAAAAGAAAAAAGTAGATTAATAATACTATTTTAAAAAATATATGCTGAATTAATTTAAATATTCCTAAATGCTTTTTCTAATGGAAAATTTAAATCACTGAATAATAGAAAGTTATTTAAATACCATTATAAATAGGAATACTTATCAAAAAAGTAGAGAACCATTCTAGATAAATATCTTGGTTAGATATAATTAAAATACTAAAATAATAATAAAAAAAATTGTGATTATTAATAAAAAGAAAAAAAAAGCTATAAAAACTCTATTTTTGAACGAATTCTTAATATAATTATTAATTAAATAAAGCAGATAAATTATCAATCAAATATTAAATAAATAGGTGGATTCCTTAACTAGCTTAAAAAATAAAAATGATAATAAATTCGTATTTGAAAAGGATTTTTGAAATTTGTTATATCGATCGTTGGGATTTAATTTTGTAATTTGAAGAATTCTTATTAAAACCTAAGTACATAGATACAATTTTTGAGACGATGGGAGAAATAATTACACAATATTCCTCCTAAACCGTCTTTTATTTTATTTTAAAATTAAAAACAATAATTTTTTGGGCCTTGCTGGTGAGAATACCGAGGGGTGAACCGCGAGCTAAAATCGTGTACACCTACTTCCACTTCCATTTCCAAGTAGAAGACAATAGATTATCTAATGAATTCCAAAGTAATTCCAAAGACAATGTACACCTAATTCGAATCGCGGTTCACCCCTCGGAGAATACTATGTTCCCAATAGAGAGAGCTATCTAAGCCGCTCAGATCAAAATTGAAAAGTCAAAACTAGTGGGAAATTTCAAGAGAATAGGCCCAAGAAAGATTGAAAATAAATATTAAAAAATGTGAATATATTTAGCAGCAGGTGAAAAGGAAATCTATGATTTGGACTTGTAGGATGAAAAAATACCTAGAGTTCCGAAATGTAAATATTTAGGGGTAGTATTTAATAAAACCGAAAAAAGTTATCATGATATAATACAAAGAGTAAATAAGGGCCGACAAATAACAAAGGCTCTAAATTCAATACTGTGGAATAAAAGAAAATCACTATCAAACCTTGGTGGTGCTCTTCCCCTGAACTCTTATACTGATATTGAACTCGGATTTTATTATATATAGAGTGAAAAAATAATAATTTCGTTATAATATCCCGAGAAAATCTCTCACTTTCCCCTTTGTCAAGTGAGGCAATTTTACAAAAACTTATGCGAAATTTTTCTATTTTATAGGAAAATAAAGTTATTGTATAAAATATGTATACTTATTTTATTGTAGGTATATATCCAATTAAATCAGATATAATAGAAAATTCAAAAAAAAAATTTTAAGGGGTGGTGGCGCCAAAAAATCTCCTAGAATTAGCAGTAAATTTTTGTGAGGGTCATCACTTTTTTAATAGAAATTTCAAAAATTTATCCTTCCGTATCAGTTATCAAAGATATATATGTACCTATATATAATATATATAAAGACAGTGATTAGTACGAAAACTTATATATTTAGCTAAACTAGCTATTAATAAAACGAATTTATTTTTGGAGTCTTTAATCTCGATATACTAGTATATATTTCGGGTGGCTAACCCATCTTCATGAGCAACAGAAAGTTACTACTAAATTCGTTTTATTTTTTATATCTTAATGTGAAACCTACCAAGTATCTTTTATCCAATAATTTTAAAAAATGTTTCACCAAGTACCAACACCAAATTCCTTAAAAACTATTAAATAGGTGTTGTTAAACATTAATAATATATTCAGGTTCTGGCAATAAATAGTTGAATATTTTTCTGTTGACTTCTTTGTAAATGTTCATATTTATTCATTTATAAATTGTATATATGTAAATATTTTATTAATTTGAGGCTATAATTTCGAAGGCTTTGCTATAAATTTTGGCATGAATATTAGAATTACAATAAAAATGTAGTCAAAGTTTTTGAACTTATTGTAACAAATTAATAAAATATTTATTCACATATATGTAAGTTTAGGTATACTTTATTATATTAAACATATGTCTCACTCTGTTTTATAATAGTTATAAATTAAATAAATCTGCAAATCTCGACAAAAAACCCTTTTAAATTAAATTTGTATAAAATTAATTTAAAATTTTAACGACATTTCAGCCTTACTTCTGAAAAAGAGTTCGGAAATAAGGTGGAAATGTGGTGAACTTTTAATTAATATTTTATTTACACCACGCTCTTTAAAATGTTCATTTGATGGGGAGCGTGGACCATGAAAAAAAAATTAAGAATCTTTAAGAAGATTAAAGACAAAAATTCTAAAACTTATTTTCGGACCTGGCAGGACTCAGAAAATGATATAGGCGAAATTCTATAGGGATCTAGAAGGTCTCTATCATCAACAATACGTTCATTTCAACAAGGCCCAAAGATCCAGATATGCTGGTCATTTATTTAGAACAGACAAGAAGGTCTGAAAAAAACAACGAAATGAAAAAGGCCTATAGATAGTCGCTAGAGAGACAAAAGACCTCGAATTTCGAGAGTAGACAAAAAGTAAAAAAATAAATAAAGCCGAGAACTACCCGGGGCCCTATCCTGTATTAAGCAAGTGAAAACGACGCCCCGAATATGTGGAAGCCCACATTTAGAGAGATGTAGTGTTAATTTTTTAAATCTCACATTTCAAATTTCGGTTTTTGAAATTTATATTCTTTGAATTATTTTGGAGTTGTGTGAGATTATTAAAAAAATTGGAAATAGTATGTGAATGTAGTTTTTATGATACCCTGCCCAGAGCCTAGTTAAATATTTTAAGCCTAATAACTTCCATAATACCTATTTGTAATTATTAATCAATTAAATAATAAAATTGATTTTTTTAAATATAATTTATAGGCTTTTTATTGGAATAAATTAATTGATAATAAAAAAAGAAATATTTTTGAATATGCAATGTATAGATTGAAAAATTAATTCCTTTCAAAAGAGAAAATTTTTTAAACCATTTAAACGATCGATCTAACAATTTCCGGTCTGTTACATAAAGATTTATTACATTTTTGTTCTTGTTATTTTGACTACATTATTAATTTTCCATGAATAAATTTTACTTCGGAAATACCATTGTAAAATATAAGTTTTTTTATACAACATATCTACTTAATATATAAGTATATATAATATACCAATATATATTTATATAATTTTATATATACGTATTAATAAATATTATAATTTATTATAAAGTTCAAAAATAGAGTTTAAAACAACAACAACGAATATAAAGGACACGCGAATATTTTGCGACGGCATCGACAGTGTTATTTGTTGAAAATTTCTGGTGTTTCATTTGGTGTATGTTATATACTTGTATCGGTATTGCTATGGTTGTGTAAAGTGTTATGATGATGGTGATGATAATGGTGATGAAGGCGTTTGTCGTCGGTCGAAATGTTTGAGCTTGTAGCTGAGGTGTTAATTGGAGCAATGGCAGAAGGGGCGGAAGTGCCTGGAAGGGCGGCAGTATTCGCTCCTTGGGTACTTAGAGAATGTTGAAGAGCAACAGGCGTGAGCCACTCGCGAGGGAGACAGCGTTGCAGAAATGGGACGCATGAAGAGAAATAGGCCAGGCGATTCACCCAGGAAGGAATCTCCTGGCCACACAAGATCTGAAAAAAGAAAACAAATATCAATATAACATGTAAGAAAAAAAAATGTTTGATAATTTTTTTTTTTTAATTATTAAGGAGGTTCTTTCGCGACAATCCACACAAAAAGTTTTAGCCTCGTAACCACTCTATAAATATGAACGGAACTAAAATTTTAGGTTATGTTTTTTTAACGTGACTGTACACTTACACTACAAAATCTCACACATACTAGCCGGACCGTTTCCAAGCCATTGTGCTTATATCCCCTCCAATAAAAATAATTGCCCAAATATGTTGTTTTTTATCAAAACTACGTGATAAATAATTTCAATTTTTTTAAGTTACTCCAAATATATTATTCTATCAAATATTAGTTTTTCATCAAGATGGTGAAAGTCCTTCAATGAAAAAAAATAAAATAATCATCATAACCCCACCCTTCCCCTTTGTTAAAAATGTCATTTTTAATTGCAATTATTTCATGTCTGGTGTGGTAAATAGTCTTCAAATTTTAACAGTATGTGTATTATGCTTTTAATGACTTATATTCCAAGATTCAAAGACTTCTTGAATTTTTGCATTTGTGAAAGAACTACCTTAAGAGAAATTTGTTTATACATTTTTTAATTAAGGAGGTTCTTTCGCGACAATCCACACAAAAAATTTTAGCACTATGAATATGAACGGTGATAAAATTTTAGGTTATGTTTTTTTAACGTGACTGTACTTTTTACACTTTTATATTCTCTTTATGAATGGATCGTTTCCAAGCCATTGATCTTATATCTCCTCCACTAAAAATAATCGCCCAAATATGTTTTTTTTTTATTTTTTTATCAAAACTACGAGGTAAATAATTTCAATTTTTTTTAAGTTACTCCGAATATATTTTTCTAACAAATATTAGTTTTTCATCAAGATGGTGAAAGTCCTTCAATGAAAAAAATAAAATAATGATCATTTTTCCACTCTTTCCCAATCTACCATAAGTAAAAGATTTCATTTTTAATTGCAATTATTTCATGTTTGGGATGGTAAATCGTCTTCAAATTTTAACAGTGTGTTTGTTATGCTTTTAATGACTTATATTCCAAGTTTCGAAGATTTCTTGAATTTTTGCATTTGTGAAAGAACTACCTTAAGAATGGAAGATGAATGAAAATGCTTTATTGAAAAGCTTTTGTTTTGCCAAAATTGGCTGAGTTGTTGAGAAATCAATCGTTTGCTTGATTCAAATAAACATATACCAAATATAAATTTGTATATAGTCGCCTATGAGTGTAAGCCTGCTAAATCCATTTTTTATCATATATCTGACATATTAACACCGCCTGAAAGAAAAAGAGATGCAACATCGTCCAAGTAAAACTGCTACTTATAATTACGAAGTAAGTAATTCGTAAGTTGTAGAAAAAAATGTGAAAAATCGTTTCTTTCCTAAACAAAAATATTAAATTTTGTTTGTTTTTTCTCTGCCCTGTAAAATTTCCTTGTTGTGAGTTAGCAGGTTTACACTCTAAGGCGACGATGTGTAGGTATATATATAATCATGGCCTTTCAGAGAAAATGCGAGCCCAGAGCAACTAATATTTTTAGAGGGGCTTCAAAATTCAAAATAAAAATCTAGACAAAAAAATATATTTATTAAATTATTTTATTTCACAGTAGCTTTGTGCCTCTCAACATTAACAAATTCAGTTATTATAAGGTCCCTAAAATTGTGAAGCCAGGGGCAACTGCCCCTCTTGACCCTCCCTCTGATAAGCCTTGTTTATAATTTATTTGTTTGAGACTATAGTTTCGAAGATTTGACCTTCATCAGTCTTTTTAATTAGAAATATCTTATCTGTTATTTTTCCTTGGTTCAATTACCTGATTGGATTTAGAAAAATCCATTTTGTTGATATAGCAAGCCAGCCACATCACAAACGATTTGTATTTGTTTATTTGCTTAAAGCAGAGGACCTCATTGATTTCTCTTTATGAAAATGTTTTATGTCAGTGAAATTTTGTAAGAATTTTAGAGGCTAATTCTAAATATTCCGAAGGCATATAACATATATCGCTCATACACAAGATAAACGTTGTAAATAAAAAAAAATACAAATTTTATAGGAGTGTTTGTTTAAAAGTTCTTTGATAGTTTAACTAGCTGTGGCTGCAAGTAAAAACAAATAAAACCTATCAATTATATAAAAAAAATTAGATTTGTGATATTTTCTTTAAATATATAATATAATAAATTATAAAAGAAAAAAAATTATTGATTGTTTATATAAATTAAAAAATACAAATTTTAAAAAGCAAACGTTTCGGGAGAATTTCTCCCTTTGTCATTGGCGAAAAATTTGCAAAATAAGAAAAAAAAAGGTTGCTTTCTCTAAAATTTAGAGAGCAACAAACACTAAGATATTAAATATTAAATGTTTTTATAAATAGACAAATAAACGTGTTTTGGATTGTTTTTATAAAAAATGTATTGTATTTTTTGTATTTTTTTGTATTTTTTTATTGTATTTTTTAATAAATTATATTTTGTGTGATTTCATGAGGTACAAAACAAAAAAAGAAACAAGCATATCTGTTTTTTTTTTGTTTGTTTTTTTATTTAATGACCATGTAAATGAATCCATTTGGCCAGTTCCTTTTTTGGGAGAGTATCTGTTGGATTGAAAAAAAAATAAAAAATAAAAATAAAAGATTAATAAAAAGATTGGAGTAATTTTTGGAGACGGACTGTGGGAAATGTCTTATTGGATTTCCTTCACTGACTTTTCAAAACTCTGAAGAAGGAGGGAATAGCCTCCTAAACGTCGGTTTTTGAATAAAAATAAAAATATAGTATAAATTATCTTCTTTTTTTGGACTACCTCATCAATATCCACTTAATAAATAAAAAGTTATGAAATAAAATTTTTTAAATAAACTATCACTAAAAGCTTGAAATTAGTATCTGTTAGTATTCAAAAAAGACATAAAAGTCAAATTTTTATGAACTAACTTTTTACTTCATTTAAATAAATTACCACTAGTACCTGTATATGGTAGTCCGCAAAAACACATAAAACTCATATTTTTAAGAAAAATAAATTTACTCCTAGTATATTCATACTCCCCTAACCCCTCAGTGAGTAGCTACCCCCCCCCCTCTCCCGAATGTTTCTGGCTAGGGCTTGATCTGTAATATAATTATATTTTTAATAATTTTATATTCCTATTTGTTATATTCATTGATATTTTAATTGTAAATTGCTTTAAATTAACAAAAAATGAACATTTTTAAAACTATATCTATAATTTATTATCAAACGTTAAAAAAAAGTAAATTATAAATACAAAGTCAATTTCTAACAAAAAATTTACTTTAATTAAACCAACATAAAATATCTCCATAATCCAGAGGGAAATTGTTTCCCTACTTCGGCCAGAAGACGCCGCTGGTTAATCCCAAATTTTAATAAATATTTTCAATTATTTAAAACCAATTTACATGGATATTTGGGGGAATTTTGTATATAAAAAATAAAGATATTTAAAATTTATATAAACCTTTTAAAAAGTATGTTTTGATATCTTAAAAATTGTTCGAGCTGTTTGTACGTAAAGTTATTATTAGACGAGATTTATTTGAGACGGATGTTATTGGGAGTCGTATTATAGATATGTGGATGGGTGTGCTAAATATATCAAAATCAATATTATGTCACTACGCTCGACCAAGCTGTCCAAATTGGGTCATTTTTTTGTTAATTGAAATTTAATTATTCATATGAAATGAAGTGTAAATCCGTTCTTTGTGTCAGATTAAAAATATTACTACTGAATCATTTCGTATCAATCTTATTCATAAACTGTAAAGTAATATTTGAACAAAAAATGTTAATTATTGAATCGAAAGTAAAAAAAAATTAAAGGGCTTGAAAAATTCCCAATAAAGAGACGAAAAGTCGATTTTGAATTAATTGTTATTTCGATTTTTCCCGAAGCTTAAGGTAGTTGTTTTGCGACAATACTAGCAAAAAGTTAATGCTAGAATATATAGAACAGGCAATAAGGATTCATAATTCATAAGACCAAAACTTTTTGCTGTTTATGTACCACTACTAGCCAATCCCGTGCTCGTTTGACAAATCTGGCAACACTGTCCGAGCTTATATATATTTTATCATAGAAATTTCAGATAAAGTACATTATAAAGGGAGATTTATAAAGCAAAAAGTTTTTAATAAACGATTGAAAGCTGTTGCGACAATGGCTGAAGCGAAAAAACGTCAAAAAAATTACTAAAGTTAACCCACTTTTTAGGTTAAATAAATGTGTTGTTGTGAGTGTCAGTTGTCGAGAGTGTCAGTTAATGCGGGATCGCCTATAAGTCTGATAGCCCGCCTCTGAATTGCATCTAAGGTAATAAGAGAATGCTTGGAGGCCCCTCTCCACAGATGAGAGCAATATTCAAGACAGGGGCGAATTTGAGCCTTGTATAATATAAGGAGTTGAGTGGGGATGAAAAAGCGTTTGGATCGGAAAAGAAAGCCAAGCTTACATGCTGCAGCTTTTGCTTCTGAGATAATATGGTCATTCCAACCAATAAAGGTCAGAGCCTAAGGTGACACCTAACATTGATATTTTATCACGGAATTCCTCTGGATGCAATTCAGAAGCGAGCAATTAAACTAATAGGAGACCCGGCTCTAACTAACTCACTCGACTCCCTGGTTCACCGAAGAAACGTTTCTGCTCTTTCCCTGTACTCCAGATACTATCATGGTGTCTGTTCAGTCGAGCTGAAATCAATTATCCCCCCTAAAGCCCTCTTTAAGAGAAACACGCGGTTTTCGAACGCTCAGCACCCCTTCGCTGTCAAATTGGATAAAAACGAATAAGCGCTTTCCCCAACTCTTTTATTCCTATGACCTCCAGAGACTGGAACTCGCCCCCAGCCACCGTCTTCCCCGCGACTTATAACCTTTAGCTGTTTAAGACCCGTATCCGCAGATACCTTTGACCCCTATCCAACATTCCAGCCCATAAAAAGCCTTCTTCTTCTTTTCACAATGGAGGGGCCAACCCAGGCCTTTAGAGATTGTTTTAATTTTTATCATAAACGAGCTGTTACACGGTTATCATTGAATGAATCAGTTTCGTTTTTATAAATATATAAAGAATATAAAAATTACACTTTATGTGATTATTATTTTCTTATATTAAAATTATCAATTAGAAATAATTTTACCTGAGTAAAGGATCCTGAAAAATGATTGCAATTTTTATTCATTAAATGATATCTGTCGCCTCGAAATTCTTTTCCTAGCTCCGCAACAATTCGTTTAACATCTTCTTCTGTGAAATCGGTATGTCCTACGTGCACTGATTGTCTAAAAAAATTAATTAAAATCATATTAATATATTTAAGAAACTATATTTATTGAAGGAGACAATAAAAGAGTGTGTCTTCTGCTGGAATTATAAATTTTATTTATAACGAGACTATAGTTTCGAGGGCTTTGCCCTCTTCATCAGTCTATATATTTATGCCAACATTTTCATGCTGATTAAGATATCTATCGTTTTCAATATAAAGGAAAATTTTTCTATTTTGGTAGCAGACAGTAAGTAGACCATAGAAAATTTTATTTATTTATTAACAAATAAGACGATACCAAAGAACCATAAAACTGTCAAAGTTGTAGAGTGTTTCCAATTATTTCCTTATCCAATTTGGCTAAAAATATAATAAGATTTTCGATGGATAATATCTAACTAATAACAGGTTCTGCAATCATTAATAAATTTTTGCAATCAATTATTCATTTTTAAATTTAATTCTAATATTTCAAGATTATTCTTACACTACATAACCATTGCTGAAGACATGGAGGAAATGACTTAAAATCAAAATAGTCATCGATTTCTTGTCCAAAATTGGATGAAAAACCATTATACATTGTAATTTAGAGGTAATCATTGCTGAAGACATATATGAACCGAATTAAAATCAAATAAATAGCCATTGATTCCCATCTAAATAATACTAGAGTAATAAACATTATATTTCCACTAATTGACTATACTTCAAAAATGCAATGTATAATGACTAATGACTCTTCCTCCAGATTTTGATGGGAATCGATGGCTACTTTTGATTTTAATTCGTTTCATTTTTGTCTTCTCCAATGGTTATCACTAATAGTTGAAACTTTAAACACAATGTAGAATCGTTGTTTCTCCAGTTATTATTCTTGATATATGAAAGTTATACAAGTGTTTGTGAAGTTTTCACCCTTAATAGAAGAAATATAAAAATTACTTTATTAGAAAAATTGATGGAAAATTTTGAGAGAATTAGAAGATGTATAATGTATATATTAGTCCAGACAACGAACGCTCAAAAAGGGGGTTTAGAAAACATTAAAGAGGGTAGAATTTTTTCCTTACGGAATGTGTTTAGGGTAGTTAGGAGGGAAAAATAACCTACCGGGCTTAGGGGTGGAAGGGTGGGAATGTCCCGTTTTTTGGTTTTTTGCTTATATTTCAAAAACAGTGGGTCGTATGGAAAAAGTTACTCTTAGCAAAATAAAAACTTATAAAATTTACTACAAGATTCGTTCTAATTAATTTTTCTTTATTCCTTATGGTTGTTGAGATATATCGTTTATGTATGAAAAAAATAAAATTTCCTTTATTTTTCGTCAAACTTTTGTCTCTAGCACCTCAGCCTTTCGTTTTACAGTAAAAGTCCTCAGAAAAGAATCCCCCTCCAACCCCAAGCCCGGTAACTAGGACTGGGGACTTTTAGTATTTCTACCTCCTAGCTAGCCCAAACACTTTCCATAAGAAAAAAATTCTACCCTCTTCAATGTTTTCTATAAACCATTCAGTTAGTTTAAGAAAATTATAATTTATTGTGAATAATGAATATGTATAAATTTTTGCTTTTCAATTTCAATATTATTTCTGGTTTTGTAGAAATCAATTTATGACAGCTAAAGTATTTAGAAAAGATAAATTCATTTTTTCAAATTGGTTTCGCCTGAAAATCCAAACTAGTGTTTTAAGCATGAGCTTCATAAACGTTTTTCACCCGCAACCCCTTTTCACTGTAGAAATTTTTAGACTACCCCCCCCCCCCCACAATTATAATAATGAATATAAAACATATCTTTGGGATACATATACCACTACCAGAAACAACGCAATAGTTTAATTATGCTTTTGACTAAATTTATTTTGTATTATTCCCTGTTCTATATATTTATAATTTTTATAAATGGTAGGTATTATTACGTTTTAAAAATATTTTAATGATGCCGAATTTTTCAAGACTCCCACAATTTTTTACCTAACATTTATTACTTTCCAAATATCCAAGAACAGTATAATTAATTATTATTATAATATTATTTTTCATGTAGAAATTCATAAATAATATGTTATAAAAGAATATAATTAGTTTATTACCTGAATTGAAATTGTTCGCCTAGTTCTTCTGCATCGCGGGGGCCAATTTCGAAAATTCCAGATAAGGGAAAAGGATGACCACCATAAGCGTATTCTGTGCCATAAATTTCAACACCAGAATGGAAGACCCCAAGTCCTAAGGACGTGGTATATTCATTAATCCAGTACTGAAATGGAATAAAATATATATATATATATATTAATAACTGAATTAAGGTAGAAATTTCAATAATTTTTATAACGAAATTTTAATGTTTAGAATGATAATTTAACTCACAAAAGAGAAACAAAGAGATTGTCCTCTGCTTGGTGCAATAATAACCCCGGAAATTAGAGTTGTGGAATTTCCCTCAATTTCCAACCCCATTTTTTTGAATTAACAAAATAAATTGTCACCTCCATAAACTGGTGCATCAAGCAGAGGACAACCTCTTTGTTTCCCTTTGTGAATCAACAACTCTGCTACTCTCGGCAAACAGAATTAGATAATTTAACTGTTTTTACTTTATCCAATGCAAAGCATGGGTAAAGTATTGTAATCGCTCTCGGGCAAGCGTGGCTTCAAAGGGTCCTCAGGTAAAGACTACGGAACCCATGGACTCAATTAAAGTCACAAATTGTAGTATTCAATTAGGTTGAATTTTAGCACGTGACGGTTTTGCCAAAAATTACATGGGGTCTCGTCGAGAGGCCAAAAAGTGCGATTTTTTCATTTAGTGCGTGCGGATGGATGTATGTATGTATGGATGGATGTATGTATGTATGTTATCGTTTTTTTTGGCCCACGATTTTTTCCACACCGTTGCACCGATTGAAATGAAATTGAAAACCTAGCATTCTTTTAACAAAATGAAGCGCTGATTAGTTTTTGGTACATATCGACCCACAAACATTAGTACTTTATTTCAGTACTTTTTTAGTTTTTTCTAAATATCTTGAAAATGACTTAACCAATTTTGATGAAATTTAATATCCTAATTAAGTACCTTGGGGACCACAAAAAAGGATAAATAAAGTTTTTAGTAAAATTATATTTTAAAGTACTTTACTCTAGAGTAAGAGAGTACTTTTTTAATTTTTTAAATTCTTTAGAATTTATTCATTTGAACTCTTTTAATATAGCTCATTTAGCCGTGCTTAAATAAGAATGGATAGGCTTCTCTCTGTGAAATGCTAAAAATTTGGGAGGAAATTTTATAAGTAACCATAGCAACTGCGTTGTTTTCTTATCCCTTACCTTTGCAGAAGACATAGAGGAATCGACTTTAAACCAAAAATAGCGATTGATTCTCATCAAATACTTGAGGAATAACCATTCTATATTGGATTTTTGACGTTTCGGTTTTTATTGGTAACCATTGCTGAAGACATAGAGGAATTGACTTTAAACCAAAAATAGCGATTGATTCTCATCTAGTACTTGAGGAATAACCATTCTATATTGGATTTTTGACGTTTCGGTTTTTATTGGTGACCATTTCTGAAGACATAGAGGAATCGACTTTAAACCAAAAATAGCGATTGATTCTCATCAAATACTTGAGGAATAACAATTCTATATTGGATTTTTGACGTTTCGGTTTTTATTGGTAACCATTGCTGAAGACATAGAGGTATCGACTTTAAACCAAAAATAGCGATTGATTCTCATCTAGTACTTGAGGAATAACCATTCTATATTAGATTTTTGACGTTTCGATTATTATTGGTAACCATTGCTGAAGACAAGGAGGAATCGATTTAAAATCAAAAATAACGATCGATTCTCATCTAATACTAGAGGAATAACCTTATTGCATTCCATTTTTGATGTTTTGACTATTAATGGCAACCTCTACTGAAAACGTGGAAGAATAGACTTAAAATCAAAAAGGCTAAATTTTTTTTGGTAAACAACTCAAGTTTGAGTTGTTTGCCATAAAAGAATTTAGTCTTTTAGATTTTAAGTCTATTCTTCCACGTTTTCAGTAGAGGTTGCCATTAATAGTCAAAACATCAAAAATGGAATGCAATAAGGTTATTCCTCTAGTATTAGATAAGAATCGATCGTTATTTTTGATTTTAAGTCGATTCCTCCATGTCTTCAGCAATGGTTACCAATAATAATCTAAACGTCAAAAACCTAATGTAGAATTGTTATTCCTCAAGTATTAGATGAGAATCGATGGCTATTTTTGATTTTAAGTCGATTCCTCCATGTCTTCAGCAATGGTTACAGTAATAACCGAAATGTCAAAAATCCAATGTGGAATGGTTATTCCTCGACTATTAAATGAGAATTATTTTTGAATTAATGTCAATATGAACTACAAATTGCAAGTGATATCTGATTAATAATAAAGGAACAAACATATAATATTTCAAATGAATTTGGATAAAGTTTAGCAACGATCCGTTGCAGTTTATTTTTGTTATTATTAAATTTAGATGAATTTTTTTTTAATAAACGACATTTCCTCTGAAGGCAAAGAAACTATAATTTTAAATTAATAAAATATTAATAAAAAATGTAATTTTTATATTGATATGGTATCAGGGGTTTTTAATCTTATTTGCCTACGACTAAAATAAAGATAAACAATTAAGTTTTGCGACCCAATGAGAAAGCAGGATTTTTTCTAATTGTTTTTGTTAATCGTATTGAACAATAAATAAAGCGTGTATTTTCTAGAAAAATCCTTTCTCCAATATCTAAAACAAACAATAAATATGTATATATGAATTATTTTAAAGCCAATCGTTTCTTTTTTAATGAGAACCTTTTGCTTGAATAAGTTCTGGAAGATCTTCAAATCTCGGTCGAATGTTTATCATGCAGAGCCTAATATTTTCTTCAAATTGTACTTTGCACCTGAATTTGTTTTTGGACACAGTTAGGGCCGAATTTGTTGGTGCAAAGGATAGTAATAGATTTATTTTATCCATTTCTTGATAATTACTGGTTTTCTGTTTTCTGTTTTAAAAGCAAATAAAGATTCAATGTTTTTCTGAAAATTGTAACAAAGTGCTTGGTCACTTTTTATTTCTATTAAGTAAGTCTAGGTACTTGAAAATGAATAATATTAACACAATTTTCATTCAAATCACTAAAATCAAAATTACTTGTTATTTAAACCCAATTATATTTTAAAATATCTTCTGTTGGGAAATATAGAACAAATTCTAGTATTAGTTTCTCTGAGTTTAAGAATATATTGTATTTCACAATCTGTGATATTAATTAAAATTTATAATTTTTCTCATTAATATATCAAAGAATAAATGATATATTAACGTGAATTGTTTTGACCGCGCTTTTTTGAAAAAGATATATTTCGCGAGACTACTGCGGATGACGCTATTGGAGTCTGCGGAGTCTTAAGTCTGGACCAAGAGAGAAAAAGATGTGATCCATTTAGCTACAATCCAACGTCATTTTGCATATAGCCCGCATGACATTCGGATGGATCACCAAATGAATTTGAAATCTAAGATGTTATATATTCAATCTCCGGGCCCAGAGCGCACGATCTATTAGCATGTATGTTAGATGCTTGCCATTAATTAATCGAATGTTTCCTACATTTGATTCAATCGCGAATCAAATGTAGGTAATTTTTGTCAAATATTGAGTGAAAATAATATCTGAACTTATATATTTCTAACTTGAAATAATGATGTTAAATAAAATTTATAATTTTTATCATTAATATATCAAAGAATAATTGATATATTAACGAGAATTGTTTTGACCGCGCTCGTTTGAAAAAGATATATTTCGCGAGACTACTGCGGATGACGCTATTGGAGTCTGCGGAGTCTTAAGTCTGGTGTGATATTAATGTTATTGTTTTCAATAAGTTTATTAAGAGTTGGAAAAAAAGCAATTTTGATTATTTCCACTTGATTTGAGTTTACTTTTGAACCATGTAATTTTTATAGTTAATTCATTGAGTGTATTTAGGTTGAAGTTTAGTAGAATAGTATTGAAAAGATGTTTTTAATATTATTAATTTCAGAAAATATATCTGAAAATTATTAGAAGAATCAGGTTATTATTTTGTAGTTATGATCGAGTATGTTGTTCGCGACCCATTTAAGACAACCATCCAATTTTGGACAGTAGATCATAGGTTATAAGTACCGTTGATTTAGAACAAGATGAATCACTATTTGATTATTTCTATTATAAATTAAACAAATCTGCTACTCTAGACAAAATATTATTTTTAATAAATAAATACATTACTGTTCATTAACCGTTTCTGCCCTTCCCCTGTTCTATGGAAACTATCATGGTGTCTGTTCAGTAGAACTGAAATCAATTATCCCCCTTAAAGCTCTCTTTCCTAGAAACACGCGGTTTTCGAAAGCTCAGCACCCATTCGCTGTCAAATTGGATAAAAGCCGAACCAACCCTTTCGACAACTCTTTTATCCCTATGACCTCCAGAGACTGGAACTCACTTCCAGCCACCGTCTTCCACGCAACTTATAACCTTCAGCTGTTTAAGACCCGCATCCACAGATATCTTCAACTCCTACCCAGCCCATAAAATCCCCTCTTCTTCTTCTTTTCACGATGGAGGGGCCAACCCAGGCCTTTAGGGGATGCACCTTTTTGGTGTATCTCCTTCTCACATCAATATCATTAAAAAATAAGCTGACGTGTTCTGATGAGGCCATCCACTTGACTTTACCATACAAACTGGCCCATAAAATTATTTATAATCATGTAGGGGAGTTTAGCTTTTGCATTTTTATACTTCTGGTGTCCCACTGATTATGTATAGAAAATTTGGTTGAGTTTGGTAAATTGCCAAGATTTTAATTTTTTAGCCCCCCCCCCCCCTTTGGGCGGTTAGTTTTTGCATTTTTAGACTTCTGGGGGTCCACTGATTATGTATAGAAAATTTGGTTGAGTTTGGTAAATGGCCAAGATTTTAATTTTTTGACCCCCCCCCCCTTTTGGGCGGTTAGTTTTTGCATTTTTAGACTTCTGGGGGTCCACTGATTATGTATAGAAAATTTGGTTGAGTTTGGTAAATTGCCAAGATTTTAATTTTTTAGCCCCCCCCCCTTTGGGCGGTTAGTTTTTGCATTTTTAGACTTCTGGGGGTCCACTGATTATGTATAGAAAATTTGGTTGAGTTTGGTAAATTGCCAAGATTTTAATTTTTTAGCCCCCCCCCCTTTGGGCGGTTAGTTTTTGCATTTTTAGACTTCTGGGGGTCCACTGATTATGTATAGAAAATTTGGTTGAGTTTGGTAAATTGCCAAGATT
Organism: Forficula auricularia; assembly: GCA_024734495.1. Classification (NCBI taxonomy): domain Eukaryota; kingdom Metazoa; phylum Arthropoda; class Insecta; order Dermaptera; family Forficulidae; genus Forficula; species Forficula auricularia. The sequence goes on from JALMQS010000189.1 coordinate 3,052,400, forward strand.
TTAATTTTTTACCCCCCTTTTGGGCGGTTAGTTTTTGCATTTTTAGACTTCTGGGGGTCCACTGATTATGTATACAAAATTTGGTTGAGTTTGCTCAAACGGCCTAGATTTTTAATTTTTAACCCCCCTCCACCCCCCTTAATTTTGGTCGATATGCACCAAAATCTAATCAGCTCTTAATCTCAATGGACCAAAACTACGTGTGAAATTTGGTTTCGATATTCACACTAGTTTTTGAGCTAGCTCGTCCACAAAAATTTGGTAACGCACAGACTAACGGACAACCAGACAAACTAACAGACATTTTGACAAAACAATTATTATCTAGAAAAATATAATTTTTTCGATGTTCACTTATTAGAGCTTTTTTGTAGAGCGAAATGCCATGGTTTCAGCTCAATTTTTTTAATCAAAATAGTTTCAGCCGTTTTTGAGATATTTCGAAAAAAAGAAGGAAAAAACCACTTTTTTCATGCACGATTACAATACTTGACCATACCCTGTATGGTAAAGTAAAAATTATAATTAGAAAATATTCTAACATTTTTCGTTAAATGATAGAATATTTTAAGAGAAGAAAGATACATTTGAATTTACCATATCATAGACATTTAGAATGACCGGTTCTCTAGCCATCCTGGGAAGAAGTTCTTCGGATGCGTCTGAAGCTTGGTAGCCCAGACAACTGGGGATGGGTAAATGGCAACCAACACCTGAAGAAAACATTCAATAACTTGCAAGCAACAAAACCTGAAAAAAATATGAAAAAATGATATAAGTAAATCTTGATTATGAAATTTGATCATAATGATAAGAAAACTAGTGTGATTATTATTATTTTATGAATAATTAATTAAGCGAATTATAAATTTTTTATAAATAAGAATAATATAATACGTTTATTTTTATAGATGTATTATACTTGAAATTCAGTTAGACAAGAATTAAATAATATTAATTTGAAGTTATTTCAAAATAAAGAATGGATTTAACCAAGGTATTTTTGAAATATAACACCGGTCGACATGATTTTTGGGTCAGACTTCTGAATGTCAAATTTTGGTTTTTTCTACGTTACTAATAAAGGGAAAAATAGTTTTTTTGATCAAAGTTTGCTTTTGTAGAAACCAGAGCAATTTTTCGAATTTTAAGAAAAATGACTGATTTTTTCATAATTTTATTACTTACAATCGGAAAAAATTTTGCTGAACACCAGAGTCTTTTAAATTCAAGAATAATGATTAGTAATGGCATACAAATGTAAAATAATAAAAAATCAAGTTCAAAAATGAATATTTTTAGTGATTTTCTTATGTTTGTATGGACTTTCTCGTATTAAAACTCAAATGTAATCTCTCATTATATTCTACTGCCTTTGGTAAAGTCGTTCAAAGTCCATCACATCTTGGGGAAAACGGAAAACCCTCTCCTTGCTTCTCTGAGTTATGTATTTATATATGATATTTATTTAAATATACAATTTTGGTACTTTTCCGTTAGCCGGGTGCAAATGTCGCCAATTGTGAACCAAAAACGAGTATCACGGGTTACGATAAATCCCCCAATCTGGCAAGCCTAGGCGCGTCGACAAAAACCTCCCAAACATATCATTCGATTTAAACTCATTGGAATTCAGGGATAAAATTTCAATGCTAGGCGTCACACTAGGGTCTGACCTTTCTTGGAATGACCATATCTCAAACACTGCTAAAGCTGCAGCGCGCAAGCTTGGTCTCCTATTTAGGTCTAGACGCTACTATACTCCCAGTCAACTTCTTACACTATATAAGGCTCAAATTCGTCCCTGTCTCGAATATGGCTCTCATCTGTGGAGAGGGGCCTCCAAGCATTCTCTTGCCACACTGGATGCAATTCAGAAGAGAGCAATTAAAACTAATAGGAGACCCGGCCCTAACTAACTCACTCGACCCCTTCATCGAAGTACCGTTTCTGCCTTTTTCCTGTACTACAGATACTATCATGGTGTCTGTTCAGTCGAGCTGAAATCAATTATCTCCCCTAAAGCCCTTTTTAAGAGAAACACGCGGTTTTCCAAGGCACAGCACCCCTTCGCTGTCAAATTGGATAAAAATCGAACAAGCGCTTTCGCCAACTCTTTTATTCCTATGACCATCAGAGACTGGAACTCGCTCCCAGCCACCGTCTTCCCCGCGACTTATAACCTTCAGCTGTTTAAGACCCGTATCCACAGATACCTTCGACCCCTATCTAGCCCATAAAAAACCTTCTTCTTCTTTTCACGATGGATGGACCAACCCAGGCCTTTAGGAGAAGCACCTTTTTGGTGTAACTCCTCTCATCATTATCATTAAAAAAAAAGCCTGCGCGAATAATATGCAATTTTTGATCAAACTGCTACTACCTGCTGCTCGTAAAATTATTTAAAATCATTCAAAACTTACATATCGACGTAAAACAGACAAAAGCAAACTTTAAAAGCTAAGAATGGAAATTTTGGTGTTTTTCGATGCCTAGCATCAGAATTTATGCATTAAAACAGAAACCCAGAAAAAAGTTTTTGTCGACTTGTGAATATATAGTATGTAAAATATAAACAGTGTCGTTAGTAATGACTGCTACATCTGACAGACATACAGACAGGCATTATATCGGAATTAATAGTCACGTTTTGATTTTGAAAGGAACCCTAATTTTATGACTTACATAGATTAAAATTTGGAAGATTTCGTTTAGTTATTATTTTACTATTAGGTAATTATAGAATGATTTAGGGCATAGATTTTTTTAAAAGAGATGATTTTTTATAATTTTTTTTTTAATTATTTACCATACCTCGTGTTTTTACCTTTACGGGATAATCCCTAAAACCACTTTGTGGTCAAATAAGAACAAAATCTTAAAAATAATTTAATTCATTTGATGTAGACTTCTAAATAGGAATTCTTTTTCAGCTGCCATGTTTATGTTTCTTGAATTTTATAATCTTGAATTTCCTTCTTTATGTCAAATTTACGTAATTTTCAGAACGTTTTTTTTAATTATTTTGTTGTCTGTAAGCAAAAGAAATTTTTTTGATTAATAAAATAAAATTATTTAAAAAAATAATAATAAATAAATTGTTAAGTATCAATATAATAATAAAACTTGAGCAAGATGCGAGGTATGTTTTTTTTGTGAAACCTACCTTGCATCTTGCTCAAGTTTTATTATTATATTAAAATGTTTCACCTAGAACCAACACCTATCTCCTTAAAAGTTAGAAATTGTTAAGTAATTCAATAAAAAGTGGAATAAATATTTTAAACGGTTCAATTTGATTTAATTCTATATGAGAGAAGATAAAAGGGCAAAATGAATGTGATTAGAAAAGTATGTACCCTGGTCATATCCAGCGGGGTGGGGTTAAGAGTGTTAATTCTCCCCCTCCCCCTCAAATGTTGAGGCTAACATCGAAATTTTTCAGGATATAAATAAAACGTTCATTAAACTGGGATATATCTAAATTAAAAAATAAGGAAACTCCAAAAACTTTTCGAAAAACGTAATGAATAAGAAACTGGAAGAAAAAACACCCACAAATAATAAAGAAGAAGAAATCGAACAAGAATGGAATGATATGAAATCAAGCCTGACTGAAACAGCCAACGAAGTCCTTAAATCAAAGAAAAACGAAATTAAAAAGCCATGGGTAACAGACGAAATACTGCAACTGATGGACGAACGAAGAAAATTTAAGAACAGAAAAGACGAAGAAGGGAAAGAAACATATAAAAAATTAAGATGGAAAGTTATAAGAGAATGTAGAAAAGCAAAAGAAAAAATGATTCAAGAAAAATGTAAAGAAGTCAACGAAAATCTAGTATTGGGAAAAGTTGATGTAGCCTATAGGGCAATAAAAAGAAATTTCCAAGAAGACAAGCCAAAAAGCAAGAACATAAGAGATAAAGGAGGCCACATTATTCTAAACGAAAACGAACAGGCAAATAGATGGAAGGAACACCTAGAAGAACTCTATGGAGAAGAAAAAACAATGAACCCAATAGAAGAAGAAGAATCTGTGGACGAAAACGAATTAGGAGACCCCATACTCAGGTCAGAATTCGAGACAGCTTTGAAGGAACTAAAAAATAATAGAGCACCCGGAATAGACAATATACAAGCTGAAATCCTAAAGAACTCTGGAGAAAAGGCACGTGACAAACTTTTTGAACTAATTAACAAAATCTATAAATTGGGAATCATCCCAAAAGATTTCGAAAAAAACAAAATAGTCACACTTCCCAAAAAGACAGGCGCGGATAAATGTGAAAATTTCAGGACCATTAGCCTAACCTCACATGCCTCCAAAATCCTAACCAAAATAATCCAAAGAAGAATAGAACAAAGAGTTGAAGAAAATCTGGGGAAGACCAGTTCGGCTTTAGAAGAAACAGAGGCACCCGAGAAGCAATTCTCTCTCTTAGACTAATAATAGAAAGGGCTTTTATCAGGGAAGAATCTGTCTACATCGGATTCATAGACCTAGAAAAAGCATTCGATAACGTCAATTGGGAAATTATGTTTAAAATATTAAAACAGGCGGGAATAAAATTCAGAGAGAGAAGACTAATCTACAATCTATATCAAAACCAGACGGCAATTATAAATATTGGTGATGAACAAAGAGAAGCCAAAATAAAAAAGGTGTAAGACAAGGATGTGTGCTGTCACCCATGATTTTCAACTTATACATAGAAGAAGCGATTAAAGAATTCAAAGACAAAATTGATACAGGTATCGAAATCCAAGGTCAAAAGATCGCTATGTTAAGATTTGCCGATGACATTGCCCTTCTAGGAAGCAATAAAAAAGAATTAGAGGACGCCTTGAATGGAATTAACCAAATCCTAATAGAAGAAATCAAAATGAAAATAAACAAGAATAAAACCAAGGTCCTAGTATGTACAAAAAAGAACAAACGAGACAGGAATGCATCAAAATTAACCAAGAAAACCTAGAAGGAGTTAAGGAATTCCGCTACCTAGGAAGTAAAATAACATGGGATGGGAGGAGCAAAAACGAAATTAAATCAAGAATTGCCCAAGCAAAAATGGGGTTTAATTCAAAACAAAAACTACTATGCTCCTCCTCAATCAGCTTAGCAAACAGGAAGTTGCTATTGAAGACATATGTATGGAGCATAGCCATGTACGGGTGTGAAACCTGGACAATTGGAAAAGCGGAGAGAAAGAGATTGGAGGCTTTCGAAATGTGGTGCTACAGAAGAATGATGAATATCAAATGGATGGATAAAATTACAAATGAAGAAGTTCTTGGAAGAATCGGAGAAAGAAGAACCTTGTGGAAGAGTCTGAAGAAGAGAAGAGGTCAGATGATGGGGCACACACTGAGACATGGGGGACTGCTTAGGGATATCTTGGAGGGGGAGGTGGGAAAGAAAAGGGGAAGGGGAAGACCCAGATTAGAATATTTCAACCAAATAATTGGGGATATGGGATGCCAGACATTTAGAGAGGTTAAACAGCTGGCGGGGGACAGAGTCGAGTGGAGACGGATTGTTGCATCAAACCAGTCTTAGGACTGTATACTCAATGATGATGATTAAACATTTAATAAAAAATAATACTCTGATAAAGAAGCAATCTGGTCATCAGGTAGGTCGAATCATGTCTCCTACTCCTAGGAGAATATTAATTTTTACTCCCTTAACCACTAGGTGGGTAGCTAACCTCATCCCAGGAAATTTTTTCCTGGCTACGGCCTTGATACGTACTAAGTATCTATATTTAAATTTATATATACCCTATCCGATTTTTCAGATCAAAATAGATGGTGTACATATAAAAATCACTTAAGGAATAAATAAAATTAATTAATTTATATTATTTATTATTATTATTAAATTTTTCATTTTCTTTTAATTGATTCCATTTATTGTGCTTATGTGCTTAATGAAAGTTTTTTATATTGTAATTTTTATAGACTAAAGTTTACAGTATTTAACAAAATGAAATAATTTTCAAACAATTTCATTTATGAGATTTACTATTTTGTTAAAAATTGTATAAAGAAATATGCTAAAAGTATGAGGGTTCCCCCGGAAGGGCTATTTTGACCAATACCTTGCTGTGTTATCCCGAACAATTACCTAACTCAAGTTTTAAATTTTATGCTTATTAAATTGCTGTTTTTATGGCGCATCGACTTCTAAAATCGGAGATGATATACATTTTTATTTATTATTTAAGCTCATATTTATATGTATTTGTGAGTCTTATTCTATTGTTCAAACATTTAAGTTAGTATTTCCATTGCTGATGCTGATCCTTAAGACAGATTCGCTTGGGGACATAATAACGCAATCAGAACATCCCATACCAATTGAAAGGCAAATAATTGCTACCATATACAGACAGCAGAGATCAATAATTTATTTATTTTTTGAGTGGAGGAGGAAGGATTATTTTTACATTGAAGCATATTTACTGAGAAAACTCAGACTCTAACAATTCAAAAAAATTAAAAACCCGAATTGATAATATAAAAATCAAGACTTCAAATGGTCTATTAATATAAAGGTCTTGTCAATACAGTCACTTATCTTATCTTATCTTATATTATTAAATGAGCAATTCTTATATATATATATATAACCGGGTTCTTGAAAACGGCTCTTACGATTTCGCTAAAAATTGGTGTACTTATCAAGTGTCATGAACTATTAGTCGCGTATAAATTTTAATCCGATCGGAATAAAGAAAGGGGTGTAAATTAGTCATGTCGCAAAATAAATATTTTAATCGTTCATATCTCGTAAGTAGCAGAGACTTGAAATTTAAAACTTAAGCTATCTAGAGGGTACACGAAGTACTACAAGATTTAGACTCTAATAGAAGTACCTGAAGTGGATGTTTACGTACGTAAGAATGTACCCCCCTGCGTTTCGCAACCATAAATCTCAGAGCTAAGAAATTCTAAACTTAAGCTCGATTTAGGCTAGAAAGGGTACATCAAGCTTTTGCTTAAAATCGGAACACCGGAAGTGGACATTTTCGTTTTTTTTTTATTTTTACAAAAACGGCATTAACGATTTTGTTTAAAATTTGAGTACTTATCAAGTGTTATGAGTTATTAGTCGTGTATAGATTTTAATCCGATTGAAATAAAGGAAGCGGGTGTAAATTAGGAGTGTCGTAAAATAAATATTTTAATCATTCATATATCGTCTTCTAATTTGAAACTTAAGCTATTTAGGGCCAGTTGTATGTCGGTTGGTAAACTCTTTTTTAAACGTAAAATTCACATATGTGCCCGGTGGGATAGCCAATCAGATGACAACTGCCATCTGATTGGCCATCCCACCGGGCACGAGGTGAATTCTAAGATTAAATTAGGTTGGAGTTGGTGGTGTTTCACAAGGAGAAAAAATTAAAATACAAAGATTTTTTTTAGTTTACTCTATATACTTTCGAGCTCTTAACTCATCGTCAGAGAACATTGACTAAAGATACATGAAATAATGAACAGAATTTATTTTAATTTTAATATGATGGACAGTTATTTATGACTTAGTGTAAATATGAAAGAATTATCAGAGGGATGGGATGGCCTTAGAGCCGAAAGAACAGATGTAGGGGACAAAGGGCTGGAATAAAAGAAAACCCCTACATCTGTTCTAGAGGCAAAAAGTTACCGAGCATCTCGGTGCTCCAGGCACTTATATTTAAATGAAAAAAAAAATAAAGCAAGTAGTAGAAGTAATTGGAATTTAAAAGTTTATAATATTCAGTTGAAATATTAGATGTTGTTGCCCGTCGAGCAAAATTTAACCAATTTGCAATTCTTTTGCAACTGTAACAGAAAGTAAAAACAGTTTGTCATTTTTTTAAAGAGTTGATCATGAATAAAAATCCAAATGTCAGGGTGGAGGAGCGCATCATGTGACTTGGTCAAAATTGATTTTTTTATATATATATATATATATATCTAAAGATGAAAAATGAAGAGTTTAATTCGAAAATAGTTTTCCCAGGACTTATTTGTAATTGAAGATTTAGATTTCTCTTAGCCCTAGAGTAACACCAACAAAGTCTTATATTAAAATTTTTGCCAGATGTCATTTGTGATGTTTAAAAAATTAATCTCATTATCTCAACTATAAAATTCAACTAAGTATTAATTTTAATGAGAATAGATTAAATTTAACTAATGTGTAAAATTAGAAAATGGAATGTCAGTTACTCTATTTTTTATTGAATCTAATGAATAAGTGAATTTATTTGGATAGTTTATATTATTTTGATATAAAACAATTAAAACTATTGTTAAATAAATCAATTCATCCAGAATAAAATCGAAAGTATTTTAGAATAATTTATTTTTGTTTATTTAGACAGACTAGACATATATATGTATAGATATATATAGATATATAAGTACCTTTAGCTAGTTGTGTAAATTAGGCCAAAATAGAAACATTTAATTTTCTGATGAGTATTTCTGAACATTGTACGTTGCTTCTGTGTAAAATTTTAATAATAACTAACTAGTTGTCTTGGGGTCAAATGGTTTGCCATAACGACATATTGAACGAGAAGAAACATCTGCTGAACCGGTCGGCCATTTTGAAGACGAGGGCGATTTGAACTTCAATCGCTGAAAATATTGATAAATTATTTATTAGTTTTGGCCGGTGGACTACAGGGACCAGTGTGATTGCAAAAAAATAAAATAAAATTGTTATCTCCTATTTAAATCTTTATTTTAGGCAAACGTAAACCGATATTTTTAACATACGTTTCGAGGGCTATACCAAGTTGCTCTTCTTCGGTGCAAGTCGGCTGGAATTCATCAGTGCATGTCTTAATATTTTTGTTTTAAAATTTTTATAAAAAAATTTTATGGTGGTGTTGAGGTTTATAAGACTCACCCGAGTCACAAAAACACGCTACAGCTGATCTCCAGCAGACGCGCACTGAAGAAGAGCAGCGGTTGTAGCGCTCGAAACGTGAACAAAAATATCCATTTACGTCTGCATAAAATAAAAAGAGATAACTTTTTTATTTTACCTTTTTCCATCACACTGGCCCCTTTGTCAATGAGTTGTAACAAAATAGAGCCACCAAACAGGGTTTTATTTGAAATAAAATTATTAGTAACTAATAGCTGCGACGCCCGCCTTTGGCGGCCGAGGGGCTACGCCCCCTGGACCCCCTCCTTTACCACACCCCAACCCCATTCCACCCCGCACCCATCTTGCACCCAACTACGGACCCATTCCACCCCCGAACCCCTGCACCCCAACCCCATTACACCTCCGCACCGACCCCACACCCCACTACGCACCCATTCCACCCCCACACCCATCCCGGGCCCCCTGTATTCCACCCCCGTACCCAATTTTTTTTCCAGTTTTTTGAGTTTGCTCCAAGGCCAAGAATTTTCATTTTTTGATCATCCTCCCATTTTGGGTGGTTAGTTTTTGCATTTCTAGCCTCTCTAGTGGCCCACAGATTATGAATACAGTACCTGGTTGATTTTGGTCCAAGGGCAAGAATTTCTCATTTCTTAACCCCCCCCCCCTCCGCTGATTTTGGGTGGTTAGTTTTTGCATTTCTAGCCTCCTAGTGGCTATGCATAAACATTTGGTTGAGTTTGGTCCAAGGGCAAGAAAAATACGAAGTCTTTGTGTTAGAAACCACAAACCAAAATCCTCCATTTTTCAGTTCAGGGGCCAAATTTCAAAAAAATAAAAATAAACATCCCGAGATTTAGCATTACTAAACATGTACCAAATTTGAATGCTAAAACTTAAAAACTCGAGGAGATAGGAGCATCTTTAAAATTTTTAAAAATTTACTCCTAAAATGAACTATATCTCCCTTTTTGGGGACAAATAGAGCAAAAAATACTCAAATATGTTTTGTGTATTTCAATGCTCCACCTTTCTAAGCTAAACCCATATCGATATCTTTTCTGGTTTAAGGGCCAGTTGTATGTCGGTTGGTAAGCTCTTTTTAAACGCTGACAAAGTGGTAAAACCTTATAATTCACCTTGTGTTGACGGGATGGCCAATCAGATGAAAGTGCCTGTCATCTGATTGGCCATCCAGCGAACCCAAGGTGAATTATAAGGTTTTATCCTTTGTCAACGTTTAAAAAGAGTTTGCAAGCGACGTATAACTGGCCCTAAGAGATCTTGAAAAACTCTGAAACAACACCTTTCCGTCCTTTTAGGGTTCGAATTTCAAAAAAATCCCTTCTTAGCATACCCATAAATTGTTGAAGAATATAAACTCCAAATTTCATCTTTCTAGGTCAAGCGGTTAGGCTGTGCGTTGATAGATTAATGGAACATCACCTTCTCTTTTTATATATATTAAGATTTATTTAATAAATTCTTGATTTATATTTCGACGCCTTAGAGTGTAAACCTGCTAACTCACAACAAGTAAATTTTACAGGGCAGAGAAAAACAAACAAAATTTAATATTGTTGTTATGGAAAGAAACTATTTTCCACATTTTTTTTCTATACTTACTATCGTAATTTTAAGTAGCAGTTTTACTTGGACGATGCTGCATCTCTTTTCTTTCGAACGAGTATTAATATGTCATATATAATAAAAAATGGATTTATAAGGTTACACTCTAAGGCGAGGATTTGTAAATACAACTTGAAATTGAGATTTTTTGAATTTTACATGTTAAACAATTTTTTATTATTTCGTTTTAATGATAATAATAATAAAATTAAATAGATGTGTGGCACTCGGGGACTGCCGCGGTAAAGCTATTGCATAGCATTTTTTTATCAACTTATGCAATTATAATATTTATGCAATATTTTTTTCTTTGATATTACTTCAAGTTTTTTCTTTGATATTAATTCAAGTTACACTTTTTGACCGTTGTGACCAATAAGAAAACAATGTTTTTTTCTTTTCTTTTATTGAATAAATGAGAAGTTAATATTGTTTAAAATATTTTTATTATCTTCCAATACATGTAGGTTATTCAGGAATTTTTATCATTGTAACCAGTGGGTGTTGTCGAGCCGGAACGCTCGGAACGTCGTTCCGGTACTTCCTTTTTGGACAGGAACGCGTTCCGGAACTAAAGATGATTTCTGATAACGAGAATTGGCTGACGTATTGAAAAAAAAATTAAAAAGAATTGCTGATTTTTTTTCTAATTTTGACAATTTTTATATGTATTATTATAAACAAGGGTTTGAACCGAACCCGAACGTGAACAAAAACCGGAACGAACCGGCTTGTTTTTCCGAACCGTGAGCCGGAGTCCGGAACGTTTTTCTCCGCTGAACCGGTTTTTGAACCGGTTCAACGGGAATTAAACTTTATTTATAATAAACATTAGAAGAAAAAAATATAAAATTTTAAAAAAGTAAAGATTTCATACATAAATTTTAA